>CM046455.1:57961810-58081810 GCA_025506515.1 Flaveria trinervia
ATACAGACTCATAGTAGGGAAGTAGATCTCATGGATGGGGTAACAACTCTGTGTCCAGTTCCCCAAGACAGAGTTCCATTCATACTTTGCCAAACAGATCATTGAGACTTCTTCCCAGGCCTGTGCTTAAAAGGGTCGCTTCTGAGCTGATCTAGAAGACAAAAAGACCAATCCTTTTGCCATAATAAGTGGGACATCTTCAATAAGTTTAGAGGTTTTGGCTGCATTGGTTCAGGGGGAGTTTGTTGGACCAAAAGAACCAATGAGCCTGATCAGAAAAACCTCTAAGTCCCACAGACATCATAACAAATGCTGAAGACTTGATCAGCTGTTGACAAAGTCTGAAGATTTAAACAGCTGAAGAACTAAAGTACTGAAGACTTCAAAAGCTGAAGACCAAAGTCTGAAGATCAACAGCTGAAGACTAAAGTACTGAAGACTTCAACAGCTGAAGACTAAAGTACTAAAGACTTCAACAGCTGAAGACCAAAGTCTGAAGATCAACAGCTGAAGAACAAAGTACTGAAGATCAAAAGCTGAAGTACAAAGACTGAAGACATTAGCTGATGACAATAGCTCAAGTTCAAGTACAAGTACTGAAGCCTTCAGTGTTTGTTACAACAGCTGAAGAAGCATTCTTCAGTTGTTATGATGGTTTCCTTTCAGTAGTTTTCTTTTTGTTTCAGTATTTGTAAAATGACTGAAGAGCATGTTCTTCAGTCGTTGTAGTTTCAGTAGTTTTCTTTTCAGTAGTTGTAATAATAGTTAACACTTAGCATTTTTGTAAGAAGACGTCAGCTGTTTGACATCTTCAGTAGTTGTGTTAACTATCAGTAGTTTGAATAAATTCTGTTAGATGTCACTATCAAGTGACATCAGGAGACATCACATCTCCTATATAAGAGATGTTGACCTAATTGTATGTGTGACATTCTGTTACCACGAAAGCGAATATTGAATGAAATATATTTGCAAAATTCTTTCTGTCTATAACCGTTTGTTCTTATCTTGAATATCTTTTGTGTTCTTGTGAATTCGCTAATTCATTGTTTGATTTCCGCTGCTATACTCTCTAATCAATCAAACGTAGATCGCTGATCCTAATAGGTTGGGTTACAAACTAGTTCCACCACCACATGAGATCTTGTTAAATAAAAAATGTAGACCTGTAAATAACAACCCAATCAAGGATCATGTGGTGTCCACTTCTTTGGTTAGTGATCTTGATTCCACAAGTAAACCGGTGGAATCTGTCACTAAACAGAAGGAGGCTACTTTGAAATCAAAAGGCAAGATGCCTGTTGAAAACTTAAATGATGAATTTTAAAAGGTTAATGTAAGGTCAGGTTCACCAAAGTCTATTACAGAACCCAAACAGACTAAACCAGTCAACGACAAACATGCTAGTCATCAAAGTCCAACCAAAGGGCATGCTAAAGATGTTAAAAAAGTCAAAACAATTACTTTTGTTAATAAAATCGATACATCTAAACGAGAAGTGAATAAATCCAACCAGACACATGTCACCATAGTATCATACTCAACCCCACATAAATAGTTTCCTCAACATGTAGAAGGGAGATCATACTATAGTTGTGGAAAGAAAGGACACATCTCTTCTAACTGTCCTTATTATCAGACCCCTAGACAGAAAATTGAACTTGATGATACTAAACTAAGTTCTTAGAAAAGGAGTTCTATTACTTCACCAAAAAGAAGTAATGACCTAAAGTTTAAACAGTAAGCCAGTCGTCTGTTTATCACAAACAGGCCTTACACAAAACTGGCTTATGGAAGAAAATTCAAGTCCAATTATGATAATGAGAACAAGAAGAAGAATGATATGCCCTCACCCTCAAATGGACATTGGGTTGAGTTTATGATATGTGATTCCTCTGGGTAACCCAAGCCAGTTAAGGCTTGGGTCCCAAACCTAAACTGATAATTTCCTCTGAATATGCAGGGTGTCGATTACAGTGCTATCACAAATACCTTGATTGTTGATAGTGGGGAGTCTAGGCACATGACTGGGAACCTGTCTCTCCTTTCAAATGTCAATCAAATTAAAGGGGGATGTGTATCATTTGCTGGAAATAAAGGAGGATACATCACCGCTCAATGCGAAGTGGGAAAACCGGAAAGTAAAGTTTGATAAGGTCAACTACATTCAACAATTACAGAATAACTTGCTTTCTATCCCAGATATCTGACAAAGGATTCAAAGTAGTTTTTAACAACAAGAAGTGCTATGTATTGAAGAAGGATTACATTATCCCGGAGGACCAATCTTAATGTCAGCTTCAAGATATAATGACTTATATGTCTTGGATCTAACAAAAGCCTCCATAACCAATCATCAAGTTCAATGCTTCTTGTCAAAGGCAACTGAGAGGGACTTGATCTCCTGGCATAGGAGAATGGGACACATAAATCCACGGGAGATGAATCATCTGATCCAGAATGATTTAGTGAATGGAGTAAATGTCAAGAATTTTCAACTTCTGGATTTCTGTGTAGTGTGTAAGAAAGGTAAACAGACCAAGAAGTCTCATAAGGCAAAGCAAGTAAATTCCATTGAATTGCCTCTCGAACTTCTACACAAGGATCTGTTTGGTACTGTGAGCACCAAAAGCATCGCTGGTGATTTGTATTGTTATGTAGTCACTGATGACTACTCAAGATTCTCTTGGGTAATGTTTCTGAAATCCAAATCAAAGACATTTGAATCATTCAAAAAGCTGGTGGCTACATTGGAATCTCTCTACAAGTTGAAAGTGCGACAGATTCGCTCAGATAACGGAAAGGAATTCAAGAACCAGTGGATGGAGGCGTTCTGCAAAGAGAAAGGAATTATACACCAGTTCACATCTTCCTACACTCCACAAATGAATGGAGTTACTAAACAAAAGAACAGGAGCTTGATAGAGACAGCAAGAACGATGCTAGCCGACTCGAAACTGCTCATCCAATTTGGAACAAGGCAATTGCCAATGCATGTTACACCCTCAATTGAGTCTTGGTGGTCAAATATCATGGTAAAACGTGTTATGAGTTGCTCCAGTGATGTAAACCTGATGACGAGTTATCGACCAAAATGATGTACCATGTCTTAAACACACCATCACTAGACTCGACAACTTCCGGTTCACAAGGTGAATCTTCTAGTTCTTTAGGGGAGGACTTGAGGTAAGCGACTTGTCCTCTGACGATGAAGAAGTGGAGACTGAACAGGTGGATCAGGAGGAACAGGTTCCTACTACTGAAAGTACACAAGCATCAGATGTTCATGCCTCTAACAATTCGAAACCTCGCACTCCAACGGCTACAGATACTGAACCAGGAATTCAAAATCTGGATTAGGGAGTAGTCGTTCCCACCACTCCCGAATCTCGACTAAATGTCTATCATCCTCTGGACAATATCATAGGGGATGTACAATCGGGAGTACAGACATGAAATCAGCTATACTCAGCTGATTATGCCTCAGTCATGGAAAAACGCTATCTTCACGATGGTGCTTAATGATGTTTTTTGTCTCAATTTGAGCCAAAATATGTAAGTTAAGCCTTAAACGATAAGGCATGGGTGAGTGCCATGCAAGAAGAACTTCTTCAATTCAAGAAGCTAGGCGTATGGACACTGGTGGATAGGCCAAAATATGCTAAAGTAATTGGCACCAAATGGGTCTTGAAATGCAAGAAAGATGACCAAGGGGTCATAATCAGAAACAAGGCTCGACTTGTCATTTAAGATTTTAGACAAGTCGAAGGAATTGATTACAATGAATTGTTTACACCTGTGGCTAGAATGGAAGCAATCCGTATCTTCCTAGCCTATGCATCTTACATGAAGATCAAAGTTTATCAACTAGATGTCAAGAGTGCATTCCTTCATGGTGAAATCCGTGAGACAGTGTATGTCAGTCAACCCGAAGGATTTGAGGATCCTTATCATCAAGACAGAGTTTACAAGCTTGATAATGCTCAGTATGGGCACCATCAAGCCTGAGAGCATGGTATGAGAAATTCTCAACTCATCTAGTGAAACACAGCTTTCGCAGAGGAGTTATTGACTGCACACTGTTCATCAAAGAAAAGGATGGCGACTTACTGCTAGTACAGATTTATGTTGATGACATAATCTTCGGTTCCAAAAATGAAGAGTTATGTAAAGAATTTGAATCTGTCATGGAAGCAGAATTTGAGATGAGTGTAATGGGGGAGATGAAGTTCTTCCTAGGATTACAGGTGGATCAGACACCAAAAGGAATCTTCCTGCATCAGACTAAATATGTAGGGGACATCCTCAGTCGGTTTGACATGGAGAATGCTTTAGCTGCTAGAACTCTACTTGTCACGAACCACGATGTGGCACCCGACGAAAATGGTGATCTGGTTGATGCTGCAATGTATAGAGGAATGATTGGATCCCTTATGTACCTCATATTGTCTCGTCCTAATATCATGTATGCGACGTGTCTGTGTTCCAGATATCAAGCGAAACTGAAAGTCAACCATCTCATAGGTGTTAAATGGATTTTCCGTTATCTGAAGGGTACTCCAACACTCGGGTTGTGGTATCCTCATGACGATGACTTGAGCTTAGAGCGTATAGTGACTCGGATTATGGTGGTTGCAAAATGAATTACAAGTCAACATCAGTAGGATGTCAGTTCTTTGGTAGATGCTTAGTCACCTGGCAGTGTAAGAAACAGACCTTCATTTCTCTATCAACATGTGAAGCTGAATACGTTGCTGCTGCAAGTTGTTGTTCACAAATCATCTGGATTCATCAACAAATGCGAGACTACGGTTTGCAATTTTCTAACACTCCTATCTATGTTGATAATTCTGTTGTAATAGCCGTAACAAAAAATCCAATCCAACATCCTAAAACTAAACACATCGGTATTAAGTATCACTTTATACGTGACTGCTTTGAAAAAAAATTAATCAATGTGGTTAAAATAAATACGGATTTTCAACGCGCCGACCTCTACACAAAAGAATTGATAAACCGAGGTTTTTATATATATTAGAGGTTAATGGCGTGAAAAAGAAAAGTGATGTGATTTCAAAGGAAGAAAATTCCTAGTCTGACATTCTTTATTGTTAATTTTATTTTATTTTATTTTATTTTATTTTCTTGTTTATTAAACATTCAAAAACACAAAAATATTTTCAATTTCAGAATTTTAGGGGGAGAATAGGTTAGATTAGTATTAAATTAGCTGCTTAATTTAAATACTTAAAAAATCAAGGGAGAAGGACAACTTAGCTAAAAGGAAAGTAATCAAATTTCAACGTTTATGGAAAATGATAGTACACAGGGAACAGATTGTTTGGGATTTTAAAAGAGCTTAACTGATTAAGATGCAAAATTCAAAGTATAAGTCTGAAAAGTCTAAGCAAAATAAAAGAAAAATGATAGTAAAACTAGTATGCTACCAAGATAACATAGAGAAAGTAGACCTAGAGCCTGCTAGTTCATTATATGATGTGTTGGTAGATTCAACACAATAGATAAGTAGACCTCATTGGTGGTTTAAAATTTAAACTAAGTTGTTCAAGTTGCTGTTGGTTTCCATCTAATCCCTGGTTAACACAATCAACGCAGTTCTAATAAGGGGTGAAGAGCAAAATAAACGCCACAAATATGTGCGGACGACCATATAAAATAAGCAAAGCACATGGAAAAATGCAAAATGCAATCAAGCTAATAACTTATGTTGTTGGTGTGTGTTTTGTGCAAACAGAGAATAAATGCTCTAACAAGAAGATAGGTTATGTGCCTCTCTGTTGTGCGGTGGCACTGACCTGAGGATAAGCATGACCTAAGTATTCTAGAATTCATTGTTTTTTGAGCCTCTCTGCTATGCGATGGCACTGACCTGAGGCTTGGCGTCTCTTTGGAAGCTCTTAGAATAGTCTCTTCTTGAAATATACCCGTAGACCGCTCAAAAATCTTCTGAGGAACGTTGATTACCATATAAGCATGGGATCCACAAATGCTTGTTGGAATAATTAAACCTTAACTCATCACCAATGTGTGACAAAAATCTGTGTATGGATTTAAGAGGACAAGTATACTGACAATCATCGTGAGCTGCGGTTCTTGAAAGTCAAAATCATTATGTGCATCTTGTAGCTCTAGTATGATTTCCTAAAATTGCTATTGACTCTCAGTCAAAACAAGAATCTAGCATCAAAAGATTTTATTAAAATGTCCCAAATGATTCTGATATACCTGTATGATTCCATATGAATTGTATGAGAAATGATAAACTAGAATTGAAGTTGTGTTGTCTAGGAATTAAAATCGGTTAGAAGTACTCTAATAGGTTTAAATCCATCTCCATACAAAAATATTTGTTGGTTTCGTTTTTAAATTTCTAGTTGTTTTTACTTATTTATTTATTTTTAGTCATTTGGTAGGTAAAAGTCAGACTATGCATTTGGATTGAATCTGTGAATCATTCACTTAAAAGAGGTCACGTCTGAGGTGACCAATTTGAGGTTTTTAAGTTAAAAGGATCATGTTTGAGGTGATCAACAATTTTATAAGTTAAAAGGATCACGTCTGAGGTGATAGTTTTTCAAATTAAAAAGGTCATGTCTGTGATGATCAACGGTCATAATGTCTTATCAATAATTAACAAGTTAAGTGTTTGAGAGTGAATGAGGTCAAACTCATAAGTCTCAGCCATTCGCACGACTGGACCATAAGTATGGACCAGTCGCACGATTGGATCATGAGTATGAGCCAATCGCATGATTGAACCATACATATGGACCAGACGTACGATTGGACCATAAGCATGGGTCAATCCATGCGATTGAATCATTAGAATGAACCAATCGCACAAATGAAGGTAACCGACTCAGTTAGTCGCACCACTGAACCCTAGTCGCACGAATGGATGTGACCGATTGATCCAGTCGCACGAATGAAGAGTGAGAATAGGTCTAGTCGCCCGACTGAAAATAAAAACAATATAAATAGGCTGAAGTGGGTCGCACATTTTCACCACCATTCAATCGCTCCCAAATCGCATGAAAGCAAACATACTCTGCCCAAAATTTGATTTTGTTGATTTCGCACTGAGATTGTGTTACTAACGTGTACTCTCATCTTCTACAGGTACTTAGTGAATGAAATCCCACAAAATGATGGAGTCAAACCCTAACTGACCAAATTGATTAAAATCAAGAAATCTGTAAAAACATTCAAATAGACCACGTAAATGTGCATAATGGTTAAAATGAAGGACATACGGTGATAGTTAGGGTCCCTACAAATCTAAAAAGTCTGAATACAACATTTAACATCAAGTTTTGACCTAGATTCGGGGTTAAAGTGTTGAGCAGAGAGTTATGCGACTAAACACTCTGAATGAACTTCAATCCCACGATTGAGTTGGGCGAATGACTCAATTGACTGAATGAACAAGGCATATGAGCTCAATCACCCGACTTAACTGAGCCGATTGCTCAATCGCTCGATTGAACTCAACCGCATGCTCTACGCCCGATTGAACTCAGCCGCATGCTCAATCGCCCGATTGAACTCAGCCGCATGCTCAATCGCCCGATTGAACTCAGCCGCATGCTCAATCGTACGACTGAACTTAGTCGTATGGTTCAATCGCACGATTGAACCAGACTAATCTCAAAATAGTTTAAATTTCAACAGTTTCTGTTATGGACAAATCTCATGTTTATATGTCTTGTGTTACAGAAACATGGCAGATAGGTGGATCATCAACACTAAGCACAACATTTATGCTCACTTGGATGCCACCACTCGGAATGCTGCTGAGTTTGTTGGTATTATTGCGTTTCTAAGGAGATCAAGGGTCTATAGAGCTATATCTACTCCATGCACACGCTACTAGTCCATACAGCAGGCCTTCTAGAAGGTGCATCAGTTGACAGATCTACTGAGCCCTACTGCATTCGGAGCACCATTTTTGGGCAAGAGATTGAGGTTATTGCAGCAGACCTTCCACGAGTACTGGACCTGGGTGATGATGCTGCCCACCCAACCAGGTTACATCCTCTGACGGTAAGGGGATGTTTTCTAAGGATGAAGTACACTGGGGATATCAACGCAGGTGTGCTCAACAAAAGCAAACTGTGTCCCCAGTTCAAGTACCTAGCGCATGTCATTCGAAAGTGCATTACTTCATGGAGGGGTGGATTTGATGATCTATCTGACCAAATCCAGAATGATTACGTAGCACTGGTGCTGATCACCCCTTCAGCTTCTCCAACATGATCTTCACTTACATGATCAAGATCTTGAGGCCAAGGGTAAGGAGAGCTTCTGCATGTATCCAAGTTCTTGCAAATGATCATAGATGAGAAGCCCCCTCTACTGCCTAAGGAGAAGGACAATGCATTGATGTTAGAGGTGATGATGACACAACCCTTGGGAGGATGAAGGTGTACCGGGGCAAGCAAGTGAAGCCCCCTATTAGGAGATTGTTTGGGCATCTAGCCCAGGAGGACTACGTGGTGCCCGCTCATAAGAAGTGGCATCACGATCATAGTGACTCCAATACTTATCCTATTTTTCTACCAACTGATGATTCAGATGATGACGACGACCATGGTGATGGTCAAGGCGGTGATGCTCCGGGTGGATCCAAGCAGGCTCCAATCCACCCCCACTTTCAGTTAGATGAGAGATGAGTCGGATGAGGAGCCACTAATGAGGACATGGGCAGCGGGTTGTTGCCACTAAGAAGGGCTTGAGGCGATTAGTGGACGCCAAGGTAAGTCCAAGGATCCGCTACGCTGATACTAATCCATCATATATCCCGACCATCCCATCAGCCCAGGGGGAGCATCCTCTTCTAAGGCTCAAGGAAGAAGAGGAGGCTCAACCTCATTGGATGAAGAGCAAGAGGAGGAGGATTACATTGATTACCACCACATCCATCACAGCTACCACCACCACCTACCACACTCCCTACCACCACTACCACACCTCCTACCATCACTACCACACTTCCAACCACCACTACCATACCACTCTTCACCATCCACTCCTATTCCACCACCCATATTCATCACATCCACCACCACCACCACCCAATGAGCCGGGACATCTGCTCACGTCCCACTGGGCCATGGATCCACTCTACCCTCCATCAGGGTAGAGGAACAGCTAGCTAACCTAAACCGGATGGTGCTAAAGCTGCTAGCTGCTGATGAGCAAGAGCTACACAACTAAACCAGCTTGTGAGCTAAATGCTGCTCAAGCTTAGCAGATTATACAATTGCAGGAGCAGAATGCTCATTCGGTTAAGAGATTGAGGATTTGGAGGCATAGAACAAGAAGATCATGCTCAAACTTAAAGGATCAGAAGATGAGCCTCTAAAGATAAGGGAAGGTGATGATGATAATGATGATGATGATGACGATGATGATGATGAGTCTAGTGAAGAAGATGAAGGTGATAATGAAGGATCGAGGGGGAAGAAGAGAACAGATGATGATGATGATGAAGGTGATGTTGCTGCATTAG
The DNA here is from genome assembly GCA_025506515.1 of Flaveria trinervia. Lineage (NCBI taxonomy): Eukaryota > Viridiplantae > Streptophyta > Magnoliopsida > Asterales > Asteraceae > Flaveria > Flaveria trinervia. The sequence continues at coordinate 57,971,343 of CM046455.1, forward strand.
CCTCTGCTCAGGGTCAAGAAAGGCAGACTAAGAGAGCACAAGATCAACGAGCATTGTCTCAGCCCCTGCTGTTGAAGAATTGATTGGTCAAGAAAAAGTAAAGATTAGATGTTTTGTGTTTAGAAAACTTTTGTACTTGATTCAAATATTACATTGATGTAATTTATGATTATTTATGTTTATCTATGCTTAAATGTCTTGATTAATTACTAATGATTGATGTGTTAAATGTTTAAATCAAGCAGATAAAACGTCCCAGCAAGATGAATATGATATTGCTCCCCTTAAGCAAATCAAGTCTCAATTCACCAAGATTCTTGATTTGCAAGGGATTGTGAGAAGGTCAATGAGCTACACTCCCGAAGAAGGAGAAATCATACACGACATGACCGACGAGCAACTTGCAAAAATGTTCAGACTGAATCCTGAAGAGCTTTTCAAAGATGCTCCAAAGGTTGATGTTATGAGTGATGATGAGCTAAACGACATTGATGAAATAGAGATAGAGGATGACACGTCTGAGCACTATCTAGAGTACACTGAATGAGAGGGCAATGTGATCCTCGACTTGGGTGACACTTTTGGCAGTGCTAAATTTGACAAACTGGATGAGATGGAGAAAGAAACAGATAAGAGTGAAAGCCAAGCCCAAGCCTCGGATGCAGATGTTGAGATCAAGAAGGCTGAATGGGCAGCTTGTTTTGCTGAAATACGAGCCCAACGCACAGCTCAAAAGCAAAATGCCTACACCAAACTCTACAAGGTCAAGAAACATCTAAAGGTGTCTGGCAAGATTATTGCTGGGCGTATTTTGAGGATCTAAATGTTTATGTTGTAAAAGGGGATAAGGGAATAGAGTACTTCAGATATCCACATGATGTGAAGACTCTCCCAGGATTTAAGCTCAACCAACTAGCACGCTTAAATCTGCTATATTATGATCCTAGAAAGATGTCAGTCAGGTTTGAGGCTGCTCTAAAGAAGGAATACCACACCAGATGGGTAAACTTTAGACCTCAACAACCGAAGAGGTACATTCGTAGGTCTGAAGCGGATCCCATATCTGGAAAGCCTAAAGTCGTGTTAAAGTGGAGTCCCCCACGCACAATGTCCAAGATTTCCTTACGGGAAATGCCTCAGGACTTCACTCCACACTTCAAATGGTGGTATTATGATTGGAGAACAAGCGAAGTAGTCATATTTCTAAATAGAGAGGGCAAAATTGAAACTATCTGGGCATTTGACTAAATGTAGCTTACGAACTTGTCTGCAGAAGATGTCTACACATTGTACAAGTGGCCACTGTTCTACGACACGCAAGATATTGTACAAGCCCTCCAATTCCAGAATGTTATACAACTCTGCTTTGCATTTGAAATACATGCAAGAGTTACAAGAGAGGAGAGTACAAGAATTTAAGGAGCTTATGAAGAATGTCAGACGTTGAAGGAAATTAGGTCCAAGGGGGAGTTTGTTGATACATATGTACCTAGTTTATGAGCTTAATGTAAATGTGTGTCATGTCTTAGACATATGTAATGAATGAGTTGAATAAAATACAATATGTGATTGATGCTTATAATGTTTAATGTTTCATTGTTTATTGTGATAAAGTATATTGAACTAACTATATAGGTTTGTGGTTGTTATGCATAGTTCTTAGTCAAAAATGATTGAGAAATGTGTTCAAACTTAATCGTATGAAGTCTTCATGCGAATGGACCAACACCTGAATATCTCATGCTAATGGACCAGTCGCACGACTGAACCAGGAGACTGGATCAGTCGCACAATTTAGATATAAGATTGACTCAGTCGCACGACTGAATCTTCAGTCATGCGTATGGATCAATCGCATGATTCAGTCGCACAACTGAACCATGCTAATGGTTCAGTCGTACGATTGGAAAACCCTAACCTATAAATACCACTTAATTCATGGAAAAACATAAGAATTCGATAGACATGAAGAATTTCGACACATACTCGTACCCTAGCCGTCCAGAACGTCCAAAAAGCCTGTTCCAAGTTCATAGTTCGCATCTGATCTTAATCTACTCGTTCTTAACGTTTCTCTAATCATTAGATTGATCGGGATTGCGTTCTCACTGATTGGATTGCCAATCAAATAGGATTCGTACTATTTGATCTGTTTTCACGCATTATCAGTTAGTACTCCATACTTATTAGTTAAGCTACAAGATTATTGCTTACTTCGCTTTCTGGCTGAACCTATCAAGCATATCCAACACAATACGATTAACCTCCTTTACATCGTCCAGACTTCTCATTTTATTCTGCAAAAAGAAAACAAGAAGAACATTTAATATATATTCTCCCCTAAAATTTCTATGAATAAGCAAGATGTAGAATTTCTTATTATAATTATTTTTTATATTTTTTATTTATTTATCTATTATTATTATTATTTTATGTGAAAAATGATGAAACTATGGAGCAGACAAAATGAAAAGTAAAGAAAGAAATATAAACAATATGTACGTGACATAGTTTTAAAGAAAATGGGTTTAAAATGATATCAATCCTAACATAGAGATCAATTCATAAAAACGAGGTTTATCAAATGATTTAGTGAAAAGAACAGCTTTTTGATATTTTGTGTCAATAAGAATAATATCAATAAAACCATTTTCCAGAGCATCACAAATTGCATGAATACATGTCTCAATATGCTTGGTTCGGGAATGATGAATTGGATTCTTGGCAATGCCAATAGCTGCTTCGTTGTCAAAGAACAACAGTGTATGGAGAAAGTTGATCCCGTAGTCAATCATCTGATGTTGTATCTAAAGTACTTGAGAGCAACAACATGAAGCAGCAATGTATTCGGCTTCCCCTATAAAAAGAGAAACAATGGTCTGTTTCTTGCTCTACCATGATACCAGACAATTTCCTAAGTACTGATAGCCTCCAGTAACCAACTTTCTATTTAACCTGTAGCCATTTGAATCACTATCAGAATAAGCATATAAGTCAAAATTCCCACCATAAGGATACCAAATCCCTAAACGGGAAGAGCCTTTAAGATAACAAAAGATTAGTTTTACAGCCCTATCATGAGGCTCTTTCGGGGTAGATTGGTATCGAGCACAATATCCCACAACAAAGGTTATATCTGGATGACTCGTTGTAAGATACATAAGGGAACAGATAATTGATCTGTAGAGATAAGGATCAACAGATTTCCCATTATCATCGGGAGTGAGGCAAGTTTGACAAGTGAAAGGAGTAACTTCAGGAGAAGTATCATCCATCTTGAAATTCTTCAGAATGTCTTTAATATACTTTTCCTGATAAATGAGAATTCCCTTTGACTTTTGTTCAATCTACAGCCCAAGGAAAAAGCACATCTCCCCCCATCATGCTCATTTCAAAGAGACCACGCATGACTTTCTCAAACTCCCGACACAAGTTTGGATTGGTGGAGCCAAAAATAATATCATCTACATAGACTTGTACAATCATCATCTCACCATCTACTTCCTTCTTGAATAACATCATATCAATGGTGCCACAAGAAAAACATTGTTTAAAAGATATTGGGTTAAAGTCTCATACCAGATCCGAGGTGCTTGATGAAGGCCATACAGGGACTTATCAAGCTTGTAAACTTTGTCATGAAAATTGGGATCCTCAAAACCTGGTGGTTGACACATATATCTCTTCGTAAATGTATCCATAAAGAAATGCACATTTGACATCCATCAAATAGACTTTGAACTGCTTGTAGCGGCAAAAAAGATCCAAATAGCTTCAAGACAGGCTACATGAGCAAAGACTTCCGTGTAGTCTATCCCTTCTTCTTGAGCAAAGCCCTGAACCACCAATCTGGACTTATTCCTTACCATAATGCCACGGTCATCGGGTTTGTTCTTGAACACCCATTTCGTGCCAATTGGGCATTTGTTTGGTGGAAGATCATCTTGGGTCCATACCTGAGCTTCCTAAATTGTTGCAGCTCCAATTGCATTGACTCAACCCACCAAGGATCTAGAAGAGCTGCATGAACATTCTTTGGCACAATTTAGGATATAAAACAAGAGAACATGCAAACATTAATCAAACCAGATTGATTTTGCATTTGAACTCCATCAGTGATGGATCCACTGATGTTATCATGGGGTGGTCTTTCAAAGTTTTGAAATTAGTAGTTATGGGTAGGATATTTGAAGAAGGTTGGTGAGGGTTGTTGATGGATAGAAGTAGGTGAGGAAGATGGTAAGTTAGAGTCAATAGGAAGGTGGGTGAGACAGCTGAGATGAAGTAAATATAGGTGATGAGGGAAGAGATGCAGAGATAGGTGGAGGTGAAATGTCAAAGGCTGAGGAGGAAGATGCAATGTTAACTAATGTAGCATCGTTTGCTGATGTATTAGGACGGGCTTGATGAATGACATGTAATGGACTTGGAGGAATGATGTTTGTTTGGACATTGGAGAAGGACGCATCATCATTGAAAACTGGAAGATTAAAAGAGTAAACATCGTATCGGAGTCAAAGAACCATGCTAGTTCAGATTGAACATCTAAGGAAATAGATACCAGCCAATCTACATAAAAGGACTCTTACACAAGACGGGTTCTCTTGTTATACACCCAATAAGCTTTCTGAGAAGAAGAATAGCTAACAACATTCATCAGACACAGCACCAAATTTCATCTTTTGCGCCTGAGTATTCAGTAAGTGCAGGAGCAACCAAATGGTCGAAAGAAGTCAATTAAAGGCTTTCTCTTATGAAATAGTTCATAAGGAGTCTTCATTTTGTCTTTGATGATCAGCACCCTGTTCAAAACATTTGAAGGACAATTCACCGCCTCTGCCCAAAAATGATAGGTGAATAAGATTCAATCAACATTGTATGAGCAGCTTTAATGAGGGTGCAATTCTTTCTTTCAGTAACACCATTCTGTTGAGGAGTTCTCGTAGCATTAAACTATCTCAATATTCCCTTACGAGCATAGAAAGAATCAAATATCTGATTTATGAATTAGGTACTATTTTCACTTCTAATCACCATAACCTTCCACTTCTTTATTGTCTTAATAGAAAGAATTAACTTTTGTAGCTCCTTAGCAGCCTCTCCTTTATGGGCAAGAAATCTCACCCAGGAATACCTAGAAAAATCATCTTTAATCACAAGACATAAAGATTTTTTTAGCAATTGATTTAATACTAACTGGGCAAAACAAATCAGTATGTAACATCTCAAGGGGATTATATATGTTATTTTCAATTTTTGGTTTATGTGGTTTCTTATGTTGTTTTCCCTTGGCACACGCCATAGATTTTTCAACCACAGAAAAGTCCTTTAAAGGTAATCCCCTAACAAGATTGTTTTTAACTAATTTGTTTATATTTTTGAAATTAACATGGCCCAATCTATGATGCCATAGGAAAGATTCAAAAGTGGAAGCTTTGGACAAAAGACAAGTGACGGTAGACGTTGACTCCCTTGAACCTATGTCAAGAAGATATGTGTCATTTTTTCTTGGAGCTGCATTAACACCATCTCTTCTGGAATATCAATCTCCAATTCAAGAAAGTGACATTAATTGGACTTGAACAAGATTGGAATGTCTTTATCACACATCTAAGTGACACTCAATAGATTAAAAGCAAGTTCAGGTACATAGTTGACTTTCTCTAGAGTAACAGAGTCGTTGGAAACCTCCCCTTGGCCAACCATTTTCCCTCCTTTCTTGTCGCCAGAAAATGATACATATCCTCCATTGATTATACGATAATTGTTCAATAAATCTTGTAGCCCCATCATGTGTATGAAGCATCCACTATAAACGTGTCATACACTATTTACAGCTTTAGTGGATAACTCCTGCAAAAATATCAAAGAACAAATTAACCGTGGGAAACTGGAACCCAAGATTGAGCAACTTTGGGTTTTGGATAAATTGGCTTCTTACAAAAGAAATTATAACCAAATGAGTCAATGTACTCCCAAATGAATTCCAATTAATATTTATATGATGTAGCTCAGGACAGTGCTTAACTACATGATAATTTTTACCAAATCTAAAATAATGTGATTTTAATCTAGGTCTGTTATGCTTCAATCAGGGATCTTATCCAAGAGTATTTCAACATCACATTCAGACAATCTAGAATCATCATCACTATAAGTCTCATACAAATCTCTGGGCCTGTTTTTATTTACAAAAGAATGATTATTTACAAAAGATGAAACATCATCATCAGAAGTACATATGGTACTAGTACCACTCGTACTTGCCTCAGATGATGACATTACCCTTTCACTTAATAAAGAAATATTAGTTGGGGTAAAAGATAGGATAGGATGAGAAGAGAATTTTTAAAACAATTACTTTTAATTTTCTCTTTACTCTTCATAGTGGAATCATTCACGGCGTTAACACAACTAGAAGAGGTATCATCATTACAATGCACATTATTTAAAGAGGAAATAGAAACATCACTAGAACAAGATGAGACCATGTCTGCTTCAGATTGACTTGAAACAAAAACAAAATTTAGACTAGATTTATGATCTAAGATAGATAGCTGAGATTCAGATGTACTATGACTAGTGCATCCAAGCCTGCTAGTCGGTCTATAATCATAGTTCTCACGAACGTGCTTAGTGTTCACACCTTCTAAACCTGCACACATACTGTTAGTATCTATTGTGATCAAATCATTAGAAGGATAAGGAACATGCATAGGTGAATAAAAATAAGTACTAGGAGGAGGATAAACCTTAGCATTTTCATATCCCAAACCTATTTTAATCCTAGCCCCCCTTTGAGATTTGCATAAATCATGTTTCATCCCCGATATTGTGCATTTATTGAGCTTTGAATGAAGTTTGCTTGTTTGAAATTCAGCAAGTGCAACCCTTTCAGTCAAAGTGTTGATTTTAACATTTCTTTCCAAAGCAATTCTTTTTAACTGATCATTTTCTTTCAAAGCTTCATTTAATTTAACAAAATATTTAGACTCGTTTATTTTAAGTTCTTAATTAATTCGTTTTAAACATTTTTCATTATCAATTAACAAACGATTAGCTTTGTATACCCCAAATAACTTAATTTTGCATGCTGAAGAACACATGTCCTAAATTACCTCATAAGGAAGTCCCATCACCACCTTTTCTACTGCTAAGGCTTTCTCACATTGGCACACCGGAGTACTCAACTTGTTTTCCTCGACAGTGGTAGCAGCATCATCTTTTCCATTACTTTGCTCAATGGGCTGATTTCCTTCCTTCTGTATCTTCTCATCCTTACTTTCTATCACCATTTCATCCTCTTTCACCTTCAAAGAGACTTCAACCTCATCTCTAAATTCTTTGAACGGATCAAAATCATCCTCACTGTTCACCTTCTTCTTTTCTTCCACAATCTCAGCCATCAACACTTGGTTAATTTCTTCTCTTGTCTCTTCAACTTCTGCACTCCAATCAAAATTAGAGATAAAAGTTGTCTCTTTCTTGTGATTCATTTCTTATTTATTCCTGCTTGAAACTAGTCTTGGGAGTCCTGAATTACTAGGATCAGTGAAATTCTTCCTTCCAGTGCGCTCCATGAATCTTCAGGCTCTGAGAGTCAACATCACCATTTGCCACTAAATGTCAGTCTCTTCAAGATCATCAGGATCAACCTAATACATATCCTTTATAGTCATCCTTTTACCTTTCAACTCCCCAGCCATCACCAGTATTCACTCCACCTTAATGAGATGCCTGCATTGGAGAGCTTGCAGCAGAAGACAGTAATGCAGCATTCTGAGTGAAACCAGATGTAGGCATCATGGTTTGATTGAATTCCCTTCTCTTCATGTCTAACTCGGAAGACTTAAGTTTATTAATGATGTCCATAAGCTTGTAGTCAGTGAAACCTATTTCCTGCTTTAACATTCTCACTTGTAGACTACACTGAGGTGGGAGAGAGTCTAACAACCTGTTAACTTTTTCATTGTTGGAAAGTTTCTCATCATATATCTTTAGCATACTCGAAACAGTCAGAAAACAACTTGTAGGATTTGTGAGACTCTCGTTCTTGTATCCCACAAAAGAGTTAAACTCCTTTTTAGCTTGAATACCCTTGTCTTTTACCAGCTCATCGTTACCATCATAGAACTCACAAAGAGTATTGAAAAGAGATTTAGCATTCTTATGTTCAGCAAATCAATTGTAGATGTCTGGTGCAAGACATAGAGTTAATGCTCCAAAAGCTTTATGGTCTCTATCAATCAGCTTTAGATCCTTTTCATTGAACGTGGCTAGGTCCATGTTTTGAGACACGACATCACCAACAGTGACAGTTGGTAATTGCGGACCAGAGATGATGGATTCCCATTGATTGTGGTCAGTGTAGAAGAAAAAGGCTTTGAGACATCTCTTCCAATCTTCAAAGTTGTCTCTGTTATGAGTCTCGGAGGTCTGTTAGGAGCTACACTTTCTAAATCGATGAGGGTGAGAGTAGTCATCTTTGACATTCTAGTTTCGCAGAAGAAATAACAATTTCGCAGAAAATATCTAGTTTCATAGAGCCAGTTTCGCAAGGAAAAGCTAGATTTGTAGTGAAGACTAGTTTTACAGAGTCAACAATAGTTTCGCTAGAAATTTCGACAGCAGTTTCCCTAACCAAAAGCTTGAGACTACTTAGTTTTGCCAATAATTCGCACGAAACAAGCTTGAACTTTCATTCAGTAATAATTTCAATAACACTTTCGCTTGAAAGATGAACACAAGCACTATTGAACTTTCCTTCAAGTTCACTACTTTCGTTGAGATGTTAAAAATAATTACAAAGTGTAAAACACTTGTAGTTTCCCCGGATGATGACGATAATTTCGCTGGATGAGTAGTAAATTTGCTGGATGAATCTGAAAAGCTTTTTCAACATGAAATCAATCTGAAATCACCTAAATCTCAATGGATTTGAGATCTTATGATTAACAGAGCTTCCCCAACCAATAATAAGCAAAATTCAATCAAATTCTATATCAAATACACTCAAATTTGAACCGGATTGATGAAATATTGATATTGAACAAAAACAACCAAAAACCTCAAACAATCAAGAGCACTATGTCTCTGATACCATTTTGTTGATCCATTTAATCGAATTTCAGTACAAATGATATGTTGAATAGTTCAATATCTGAAGCAATAACAAACAACAAAGATGAATAAGAACAACCACAATGTATTCAAATATAAGTAATAAGAATCGAATACAAACAAAGTTAACAAAGCTCAATATATTTCAGTAAATAACCAGCTTTCAATAGCCTCTTGCAATAGTAATATTCCATTAGGGTTTTGCAAGGATGTCACACCCTGATCGACGGTGGAATCATCGAGGCGGACGAATGTGAAACAATTGTTCATAGCTTGTGGAATTAAATAAGTTGAAATAATATTAAATGTTATTTTTCATTAAACAATGCTAGACAATTATGTAACTACAATAGGCTTGTCAGGCCCATAGATCTATGATGTCGCTAGGCTAGCAATAGTTAATGATTGTCACCATATAATATTCGTCATATAAAACTCATAATATTACAAATAACCATGACAAAAAGTAAAGATGAATTGCATGTGCATTTACAAGTATCAAGATGTGTAAGGTTTCATATAAGGCTGATGTAACCCAAAACATCCAAAGGCTCTCCTGCATGCATGCACAAGTGTACTAAAGTAGAATGCTTCGGAAGTTTCACACTCTTCCTTTGAAAACATTCTAAGTGTGAAATCTTCCGAAGCCAAGGCCAATATCTTCTGAAGCTGAACATGAAGTCTTCCGAAGCTTCAAAGACATAGTCTTCCGAAGCCAACTCTTGAAGACAGATTTCTTCCGAATACTTTTGAACACATGCTATTATCTAATGTACCGTTACCATAAAGCTGGACCACCTTTCCGCTGCAACTCTGATTAGACACCAACTTTACATGAGTTGGTGAAAAGGTCCATGCTTTTGGTAACTGTACATTGAGGTCTCGATTCTGTACTTTCTACTTTATGTATTTTTATCTTTTTTGTAATATATTAGGATGTGAGATATGGCATGTCATAGTCAGTAGTCAAAAGGCAATTTGCCTTTTGACTCTACATTGATTTTGTTGTTGTCTAGATCATGTATCCAGCTAACCTTCAAAGTATGCCCTGTTGCAGGATGTAGTATAAGTATTTCTGGTCCTTGTATCTTATTATCATTGCTTTGTAAACACTCATAACAAACTAGAGAGAAATATACATCATCCTTGAAAACCAAATACTTGTGTTGTTCTGTTCTTGTTTTGTCTTTTTATTACTTGTGTTTCTTAGCTCTCATACAAACTGGTTTTACTAGTTCCCCATTTGATCTGTTAAATGTTATTTGAATACTGTCCACTTGTGTTGTTGTGTTGTAAAAGTGCATTGCACCCTTCTAACGGTCCTGCATTTGGTATCAGAGCATTCCAGGCTCTTGATATAAGATCTCACCATCTTAAGATCCCTCACACACACAAAATACTTAACATCTCAAATGGCAGTTATCTCTAAGTTACTTGGAAAAAGTCTCCACTTATCACTCCTGAAGACTTGATACTTGGTGTCAAAGAATGGAAGGCTTTATCAAGTCTCAAGACTCTAGGATGTGGGACTCTATTACATACCAAGCACACCATCTATGTTGGACCAAAAGAACCAATGAGCCAGATCAGAAAAACCTTTAAGTCCCACAGACATCAAAATAACTGAAGTGATCTACAACAGCTGAAGACAAAGTCTGAAGACAAAGTCTGAAGACAAAGTCTGAAGACAAAGTCTGAAGAAAAGTCTGAAAACAACTGCTGCAGACAAAGTCTGAAGACAACAACTGAAGACAAAGTCTGAAGACATCAGCTGAAGACAAAGTCTGAAGACAACTGCTGAAGACAAAGTCTGAAGATCAAGTTCTCAGAAGGTTCACAACAGCTGAAGTAGTTCTCTTCAGTAGTTGTGATGGTTTACATTTCAGTAGTTTGTAATCAGTAGTTTTATATTATGTAAAACGTCTGAAGTTCTTACACTTCAGATGTTATAACTTCAGTAGTTGTAATGTTAGCTTATACTTAGCTTTTAGTGAAGGTGTCCTCAGTTGTTGTGGAAAACTTCAGTATTTTAGTCTACTTTTAGTTGTTTGTATAAATCAGTTAGATGTCACTATCAAGTGACGTCAGCTGATGTCACACTCCTTATAAAAGTAATGTTGACCTAATTTCCCTGTACGGGAAGCTTGTGCATGAATGAAAACATTCTTTTTGCAGAAAACTCTCTCTCTATAACCGTTACTATTTGATTGAATATTCATATTATTCTTTCTATAATTTCGTCTAATTCGTGTGCTATTCCACTACAAATCCTAATCTAATTGATCAAACTAGATCACGATCCCTTCAAATGGTATTAGAGCAGGTTAATCACTAAACGATTTAACAATTGATCATTGAAACTGTTCTTTTGATATCTAAGTTTGATCAAATTAGCAAATTTGCAAGAATTGGTTATAGAGTTTGTTTTTCTGTTGCTTCCTGTGAATTAATTTGAGATTCTTCTTGTTTTAAACTGTGTTGTTGAGTTTTTGAGTTAGATCTGTTAAAATCTCATTGAACCTGTTTGAATTGGTGAAAATGGCTACATCAATCAATGATCCTCACAATACTGGCTCCTCAACAAAGCCTTCGATGCTTATTAGGAGTGAGTACAACATATGGCAACGACGAATGCTCCATCACCTGTCTGTCAACAGTTCAGGTTGTTGGAAATCTGCGGTTCATGGACCATATAAGCCTATGGTGAGTAATCCGGAAACCAATGAAATGGTTCCGAAGAAGAAAGAGCAATATTTAGATGAAGATCTTAAACTGTTTGAAATTGATGCTAAAGCCCATGGAATTCTAGCCATGGCACTGCCTAATGAATCTATTATGGACTTATGCATCATGAATCTGCTCATGACCTCTGGGTTGCTCTGAAAGAACAATTTGGAGGAACTGATGAGATCTTAGCAAACAATAGAGAAATCCTTGCCCAGCAATATGAGACATTCTCTCATAGAAAGGGTGAGTCACCGACTCAACAGTTTGAGTGATTCTCCTATTTGATATCTGAGTTAAAAATGGTTAAACATGAATATACAAACAGTCAGATGAACAATAGATTTCTCAGATCCCTGCCTGAGAGATGGGACACATATACTATTGTCCTACGCTCTAGTGTAAATCTAGACAATCTATCTCTCACCCAACTTCATGGGAAACTATTAACATTTGAAAGAGAGATAGAATAGAAAAGGAAACTGACTTCATCTGGGAAGCTCACTGATGATTTTGTACCAGGGAATACTGCTCTGGTTGGTCATGAGTCAGAATATGCTACATCAAAAAGTTCTTATGATGAGCATATTGATTTCTCTTCAAATAGTGGAGATCATGCTTTTGCTGGTATTGATAGTAATTCAGGATGTAATAATGACAATCTGTGCTTTTTGATGGATGATTTGAAAGGAATTGCTAATGATGATTTGGAAGAGATGGATATTTTGAGCCAAATGGCATTAGTTAATATCAGATCTCAAAATTTTTACAAAAGGACAGGTAGAAAATTCCCTGGTCTCTCTGGAAAAACCAAAGTTGGTTTTGACAAGAGCAAGTTCAGGTGTCACAAGTGCCATAGACTTGGACATTTTGCAAGAGAGTGTAGCTCATCTGGATCTAACTCTTCTGCACCCTTTGTGACCTTTCCAGGCAATAATTCACAAAACAAAGGGCAACATTCTACCAGTTCTAGTCATCATTCACAATTCAATCATCTCCTGCATATTTTGTTCCTCAAGGTCAAATGCCATATCCTTATCCCTGCTTTTACATGCCTCAGGCCAATCAGGTTCCTGTACCCATAGCTCAACAATCACATGCCCTACCTGAGCCTCAACTATCTCAATCAAGTCAACAATCTCAATCTCAATCTCAATCTTTATCACATCAAAGCTTTTTCACTCATGGAGTTGTTGACTGGAGTAGTTTACCGGATGATCTTTCTAGTTATTCTGAACAAGTATTTTCTGGTGCTGGTCAACATGGTGGTGAAAATCCTTTTGGAAATCTTGCTCTTATGGCCCTGGAGTCTACTGATGGTTCATGCTCAAATGCTTCATCATCACAGGTACCACAAGTATCTTCTAAGGCTAAGGCCAAGTTGTGTTCTGAGTCATGCATAGCTGCTTTTGCCTCAATTAGAGAAGCAAATGTAGCTTTAATTAATCAAAATCTTGACCTAGAGAAAGTGATTTCCAAAAGAAAAGCTGAGTTTGAGTCTGTTTTAAATGAAAAAGATGATGAGATTTACAAATTAAAATGCCAAATCACTGATGAAAAGGCTAAGGTAGAGGTCATTTTAGAAAATCATAAAAGTCTCAAAGAAACACTTGCAGCTACTCAAGTTGAGTGTGAATGTTGGGTAACATCTTGCAAGGGGTTTGAAATGCTTCTCAGTAAGCAAACTACTTCAAATGTGAAGTTTGGGATTGGATATAATCACACTGAACCTCCTACAGATTTTACTCCCAAGACAGAAGTAAAATCTCAAGGTGAAATCAATTCCCAAACCACATCATCATGTGTCTCATCCTCAAGTGATAATGTACAATTAAAGGATGAAGTCAGTAATAGTACCTCAGCTAATCAATCTGCTGATGGTCTTACTGCTGATGAACACATGATCAAAGAAAAGCTGAGCACTTCAAGGGTTGTCTCACAAGGTACTCAAAGTACTGAAGAGCAAGTAACAACACTTGAAGAACATTTCAAACCAAATGGAACCAAACATGGTTTGACAACTGCTGAAGAATCTATCAGGAAATCCAAATGTAGTGATAGAAAACTTCTGAAGAACAAATCTTCAATTGTTACAAATCCTTCAGTACTTCACATAAGTACTAAGAGGAAGAAAGTACTGAAGAACACACCTTCAGTAGTTTCATCTTCTTCACAGCTGATCAACAGAAGATGAAGAAAAAGCCATGTGAAATATGTGGTCTATTCAATCATCTCACTGATGAATGTTGGTACAGAAAGGGTTCCAAATTTAACAAAGATAAAATCATTAAAAAGAAAATTAATAAAATGAAAGATGAATTTGAAACCAAGTTTGTGCCACAAACATCTTAACCTGATAAACCAAAGTCTTCACAAAAATCTAAACAGAAGAAAGAGGTTTGTCATAAAACAGCTGAAAATATTCCTCAATGAGTATCAAAACAACAGACTAAGTTTGTGTCTTTCAAAAAGGAGGACATGGTGTGTCACAGGAACCATTCAAAAACAAGTACTGATGTGTCTGCTGAACTGAAGGCTTTAACAACCAATCAGACACAACTTGTTATGATGGTTCAACATCTGTTGGGGAGAGTCAACCAAATAGATGTACCTATGATTAACCACTGAAAAGGAAAACTAAGCCAAAATCAAAGGAATCCTTTTCAGCACCATCTCCATCTTCAAAGGCTGTTAATCATGACAAATCAGTTAGTATAAAATCTGTTGATGAGAACAGACCCAAAACCAAAATGGTTTGGGTCTCAAAAGCTAACTAGTTGTTGTGATATATGCAGGGTTCTTCAACATGCCATAGAAGCATCTGGAATATGGACAGTGGAGGATCTATGCATATGACTGGGAGCATATCTCTTCTTCATGACTACTCTCAAGGAAAGAAGGGATTTGTATCTTTTGGTAATGATGCTAAGGGTTACATCATCGGCAAAGGTTTTGTTTCAAATGGTGAAATAAGGTTTGATGATGTTAACCATGTGGAGAATCTCAAGTATAATTTGTTGAGTGTCAGTCAAATGTGTGATAAAGGGCATGTTGCACTTTTCACCAGTCAGAACTGTCGAATTCTGTCTTTCAATGTTTTGAGTATGATTGACAAGATATTGGATGATTATACTCTCCTGAAGGCCAACAGGATTGGAAGAGTATATGCCTTAGACTTATCAAAGAAAATTGATTTAAAAGGCCATCCTTGTCTGTTCTCCAAGGCCTCTCCTCAGAATCTGAACTTTGGCACAGAAGGCTTGGTCATGTGAATCTTAGAAACATGAACCAGCTGATCCTTCATGGTTTAATGAGAGGTCTGCCATAAAAGGAGTTCAAATGTGATGACAACTGCTCTGCTTGTTCAAAAGGAAAGCAACATAAAGTATCATTCCCTCCAATAGAAGAACCAAAGTCCACTGCCTGCTTGCAATTACTGCATATGGATCTTTTTGGTCTGGTAAGAGTGATGAGCATGGCAAAGAAAAAAATACTATCTGGTAATTGTGGATGATTATTCCAGATTTGTATGGACCTTCTTCTTATATTCAAAAGATGAGGCTGGTCAAATTATCATCTACTTTGTGTTGCATGTGGAAAAGCAGTATTCTCTTTCTGTCAAGTGTGTGAGGAGTGATAATGGCACAGAATTTAGAAATCACACACTTGATGAATTCTATTTCTCTAAGGGATTCAAGAGGCAGTTTAGCATTCCAAGAACTCCTGAACAAAATGAAGTGGTGGAGAGAAAGAACAGGACCCTTATTGAAGTTGCAAGGTCAATGTTGGCTGATTCTGGTTTGCCACTAACCTTTTGGGCTGAAGCTGTTAACACAGCTTGTTATTTACAAAATAGAGTATTGGTAAATCAAAGGTTGATGAAGACTCCTTATGAAGTGTTACATCATTTGGCTCCTCTGATTTCCTTCTTTAGAGCATTTGGGTGTCCTCTACTTGCATGAAGCACCTACAAACACTTGCACAGATCTTATTGAGTATCAAGAACTGAAGAATCACCCCATGTCTTAGATCATTGGTCACATCAATGCTGGTGTTTCAACTTGAAGTCAATTGTCCAACTTTTGCTTCTATGCTCTCTTCATCAGTCAGCAAGAACCAAAGAACTATAATATTGCATTAAGAGACAATGGATGGGTTGAAGCTATGCAACTTGAGCTTCTTCAGTTTCAAAAGCAGCAAGTGTGGGAACTGGTTCCTCTACCCCAAGGTAAGTGTGCAATAGGCACTAAATGGGTGTTTAGGAATAAAACTGATGAAAAAGGCCAAATTGTCAAGAACAAGGACAGACTGGTTGTACAGGGGTTTTCACAAGAAGAAAGTATTGATTATGATGAAACCTTTGCCCCTGTAGCCAGACTGGAAGCAATCAGATTGTTTTTAGCTTATGCTGCTTTTCATAATGTCAAAGTTTTTCAAATGGATGTCAAAAGTGCATTCTTATATGGTAAAATAAAAGAAGAAGTTTATGTGTGCCAACCACCAGGTTTTGAAGATCATAAACATCCAGATTAGGTGTATAAGCTTGATAAGGCTCTTTATGGACTAAAACAAGCACCTAGAGCCTGGTATGAAACATTGTCAAACTTTCTTCTTCAAAATAATTTCACTAGAGGCTCCATAGATAAAACCTTGTTCATTAAGAAAGTAGGCATGCATAAGCTCCTTGTTCAAATTTATGTTGATGATATTATTTTTGCATCTTCTGATCCACAGTTGTGTGATGCCTTTACTAAGTTGATGCAACAAAAGTTTGAAATGAGTGCCATGGGAGAATTACAGTTCTTTCTGGGGCTGCAAATCAAACAAAAGGCTGATGGAACTTTCATTCATCAGTCAAAATATACAAGGATTTATTGAAAAAGTTTGATTTACAAAACTGTAAGCCCTGTTCTACTCCCATGTGCAGCACCACACAACTAGATGCTGATCAGAAAGGTAAAGCAGTTGATGAAAGTCTTTACAGATGTATGATTGGTTCCTTGATGTACCTTACAGCTTCTAGACCAGACATTATGTTTGCAACTTGTGTCTGTGCTAGATTTCAGGCTGCACCTAAAGTATCCCATATGATTGCAGTCAAAAGGATCTTTAGATATTTAAAAGGATCTTTAGATATTTGCAAGGAACTCAATCTCTAGGACTTTGGTATTCCACTGGGCACTCTTGCAAATTAGTTGCTTTCTCTGATAGTGACTATGCAGGGTGTAAATTAACCAGAAAATCAACCTTTGGTGGATGCCAATTTCTAGGCAACTGTTTAGTTTCTTAGCAGAGTAAGAAACAAACCTCTATTGCTACATCCACTGCTGAAGCAGAGTACATTGCTGCTGCAAGTTGTACATCTCAGGTACTCTGGCTTCAGAATCAATTACTGGATTATGACATTACAGAGACTAAGACTCCTTTACTGATGGACAGTGCTTCAGCTCTTTGTATTGTTAAGAATCCTGTCCAGCATTCTAGGACCAAACATATTGAGATCAGACATCATTTTATCAGGGATTGTTATGAAAAAGGTCTGATTGATCCAAAGTTTGTTCCTAGTGCTGATGAGCTTGCAGATATATTTACTAAGCCTTTGGACAGTGCAACTTTCCAAAATCTAGTGCTAAGGCTTAGTATGCTGCAGCTTGAATGATTTGACAACTACTAATGATCTCAGCTCACAAGTACTGATGAGCATCAGTATACAGCTGTCAAAAATAAGTACTGAAGTTATTTTATCTTCAGCAGTTTTCATAACTACTGAAGACTAAATTACTTAAAAGTACTGAAGTCCTTTATTTGTTGCAAAGTACTAATGTGGTTACAACTACTGAAGTCTGTTCTAACAGATAAGTACTGATGACCAATGAAACATCTGAAAATCAGATAATCTGCTGAGTAAGTGTTAAGGTCAAATGAAACAACTGAGATATGTGAATTGACGACAACAATTGATGAGTAATTTTATTCTTTAATTGTTTCAAACAACTGCTGTTTCATTTCAAAACAACTGAAGCCAAAACCAAGTTTTCAACTATTGATGACAAACACCAAGTCTTCAGTTGTTTACAACATCTGAAAGTTAAAACCATGTCTTTAGTCGTTTTCTAACAACTGATGACTAAAACCATAACTTTCAGCTGTTTTCTTTCAGTTGTTTCATAACCTATAAATACCTAACCCTAACTTCAAACTTTTCATAAATCGATTTCTGAACGTTCATCTTCCATTAATGGCGACCATGCAAATCAAACCACGACACAACTGTGTTGCCTACTTCACAAAATCGGCCTTTTGGACTAAGTTTGATGATGCTATTGATCTGATGGTTGATTCCCGCATCGAACTGCTTTTCTTCTGAATCCAACCATCTATCCCGACACTCTTCGTCATTTCTGGACAAATGTCACCATCCATACCGGTGAGAATGATGTCGCGATCACTCTCCAGTCATTTGTAAACCAGAAGAAGGTGGTAGTCACTCCTGCTATCATTCGCCAAACGCTAGATCTGAATGATGCTACTTTTGTCACCAATACCCAAAGGGCACCATTGATCTCTCATTCATCAACCATGGATATGAGGGCAACCTAAGTGCTACAACCATTCTGAAGAAGCACTCCCATGATGCTGAACGCCTAATCTTCCACATGATCAATGTTTGCCTTGCCCCCAAAACCTCTTCATGGGATCAAATGTCATCCAGGTGGATGCAGGTATTGTATTCTATTTTTGAACGCCAAAGCTTAACTTTTTCTGATGTTATATTTTTAGAATTAAAAGATCTGGCAATGAAACTGTAGCTAACAGATGGCTATTATATCCAAGGTTTCTTATGGCCATAATCATGAATCAGTTACAATCTGATGGCCCTGTTAGCCTTGGAGTCCCTGTTGTGGTAGTTTTTCCAGAGGTATACTCCAGGCACAACTCTGACCCACACCTCAAAGAGGTGCCAAACTGCTAAAACCCAAGCAGAAGGTACCCACAGCCTCATCCTCTAGATCCAAAGTCCCCTCCAAACCTCATTCCAAACAAACCAAAAAGGCTACTCAGGGAGTTGAGTCCCCTGATGATGCCCCTGCAACACAAAGGCAGGATGAAACTATGGGTAGTAATCCCCCTGTCTGTAGTTTCAGAACTCTACCAGCTGAAAACGCTCAAGTATCCACTCAACAGGATCCTGATGCAACCAAAAATGGGGAAACCACATTATTGGAATCTCTCTCACTTGAGAGGTTTGCCATTAAAGAGCACCATTCACCCCAGGTACAATCCTCTTACATCTATCTCCTACTAAAGCCACCCCTACAAGCCCAACTGTGATCATTGCACAAGTGCTGACTCAACTACATTCCTCTACCCCTCCCCAGAAACCTATTACCACTGGGAAAACCTCAACAGTTGAGGGAGAGGATTATAATGTGGCTGATAACACACAGCGCAGGGATTACAGAGTTCAATTTCCTGTGTAGAGGAGGAGATTAGAACATCTGGTGAGGCTACCTCTTCTCCTTGTTCAGCACATGATCAGGATGAAGATGGAATCATTTCTAAGTCCTCACCAGAGGCAACTGCCAATGAAGGACATCATCCTGAGGTAGGAAGTCCCCAGTTCCAAGAAATAGGGGCACATATGAATACTGATCTACACTCAGCACATGTTCATCCTGATTTCATCAGGAGGTCAGCTGATTCAGCACAAACTGATGATGACCTGGGCTTTTTCTTTGATGTTTTAGCCCACAATACTATTCTTGAGATTAAGGTATGCAGACTACCAGAACTGCTTGCCACAATGTCACAAGAATCAAGTCCATCTGCCCACATTCACTCACAGATGGTAGTTTCTCCTGAAACTATCCCAAACACTAAGCCACTCTCAACAAATTTGCCACCAGCCTCTGCTTCAGGTACCATTTCTCAGGGACAGAACCCCTCTGAGCTAATGGTTGCTGCCTTTCAAACATCCTTACCTCTCATCACTTCCATGATCACAAACACTGTACATCAAGCCATTGATGAGAGACTTTCCTCAAATCTTCAATCTTTAGTTGATGTTGCTGTTTCTAAGAGACTTTCTGACATTCACACCCCTGAACCCAATGCAACCAAAAAGGGGGAGTCTAAGTCAGTGAAAGTAGACAAAAGAAAAAGAGCTGAAGAGGAAGCAGAAAAAGAGAAGAAAGAAAAGGAAATGATCACCTACAAGAGGAAGAAAAGCTCTGAAAAGACTAAAGGTGAGAAAAAGTTAGAAGAATTGATCAAAGAAGCTGATGAGCAATATAGCAGATCTATGGATAAGATTATTGATCAACTCTTCAGACAAGGATTTGACACTGCCAAACTTGACTCTGAAATCAGAAGGTTAGAGATTCAAGAGATTGAACAAAGATGGGCAAGCTGGAGAGAGAAAGAAAGGGAAAGGCTGGAAACTATGGCAAGGTTTATATCAAAACATCTGGGAAGGTCAATCATTAAAGTAAAGTCATGGTCCAAAGATAGCATTTTGGAGATAACCACCAGAATCTGTTCTTCTGAAGTATTTAACAAGGGATTGATCATAGAAGCTCTTGATGAAGCTGGTGCTGGGAAAAGGACTGATATGGAAAAATTATCCAAAGCTTCACTCACATTCAAGATGCTAGAGCAGCCTGCACAATCACCCAAACCAAAACAACCACCCTCACAACCCTCAAAACCAACTCCTTTACCCAATAAACCTACTCAACCCACTACCAATGATGCACCTAAGAGGAAGAGAAGGGTGTTGAGGATGGAAGAAGAAGAAGATGATGATGAGGATGATAGTCTGCCAATCTCTGCTGTTCTCAAAATAAAGATGCTTGAGCCCAGGAGTCAACCAACAACAATCACATCTGACTTCCAAAGGCAAATGGTAAAAGTCAAACTTGAAGAAGAAGAACAGCACAAACAACATGATGAGCAGCTGTTAAGGATGATTGATAAAGAGTTTCCCAAGTCTTCATCCATACAAGCTATGAAGAAACATGCTTAGAGGTTGTATGCTCTCAGATTTACATTCCAATATCAGAAAGAGAGAGTGAGAATTTGGCCTGACCCCAGAGTAAGTGACAGAATTCACAAAAAGAAGATTCCAAGCAGATACAATGGCCAAGTAAAGAAGATTGTAGATGCTGTGATAATGCTGGCCATTGTAGTGTCACCTTGGGAAATCCTTGATGACTTCAAGAGAGCTTACAAGTCTAAGATGACTCCACAAACTTTACTAGAAAACAAAATGGTAAAGAAGGGGTTAATCTACAAGAAGCTTGAAGAAATAAGAAGAAATGAGCTCCAGTTATTGCTTGAAGGCACTCATCCTGATGAGTTTGCATACAGAGAGATAACAATTGTGGAGCTGAAAAATGGAAAGCATATTAAGTACTTATCTGAGTACTATGGGCCTGAGTTCTTCTTTGAAAGTGGAGCTGAAGAACTCACAATGGAAGAACAAGTTGTTTTCCTTGAGGCCTATGTCAGAGAGTCTTACAGACTTATCATTAGGAAGTAGGTTTCATGGATGGGGTAACAGCTCTATGTCCAATTCCCCAAGACAGAGTTCCCATTCATCCTTTGCCAATCAAACCTTCTGAAATCTCTTCCCTGGCCTGAGCTTATATTGAAGATTTCTGAGCTGATCCAGATTTTGTTTCTTCCAATAAGTGGGACCTCAATAATTTTAAAGATTTTGGCTGCATTGGTTCAGGGGGAGTTTGTTGGACCAAAAGAGCCAATGAGCCAGATCAGAAAAACCTTTAAGTCCCACATACATCTAAACAACTGAAGTGATCTACAATAGCTGAAGACAAAGTCTGAAGACAACTGCTGAAGACAAAGTCTGAAGACAACAGCTGAAGACAAAGTCTGAAGACATCGGCTGAAGACAAAGTCTGAAGACAACTGCTGAAGACAAAGTCTGAAGATCAAGTTCTCAGAAGGTGTCATAACAGCTGAAGTAGTTCTCTTCAGTAGTTGTGATGGTTTACATTTCAGTAGTTTGTAATCAGTAGTTTTATATTATGTAAAACGTCTAAAGTTCTTACACTTCAGATGTTATAACTTCAGTAGTTGTAATGTTAGCTTATACTTAGCTTTTAGTGAAGGTGTCCTCAGTTGTTGTGGACATCTTCAGCAGTTTAGTTTACTTTCAGTTGTTTGTATAAATCAGTTAGATGTCACTATCAAGTGATGTCAGCTGATGTCACACTCCTTATAAAAGGAATGTTGACCTAATTTCCCTGTACGGGAAGCTTGTGCATGAATGAAAACATTCTTTTTGCAGAAAACTCTCTCTATAACCGTTACTGTTTGATTGAATATTCATATTATTCTTGCTATAATTTCGTCTAATTCGTGTGCTATTCCGCTGCAAATCCTAATCTAATTGATCAAACTAGATCACGATCCCTTCAATCTGCTACTGGTGGTGGTATGATTCCTAAGGCTGTGTATGACTTCTCTAATAAAGATAGGAAGAGAATATAGATTGATCAAAAAGCCATGACAACCCTCTCAAACTGTTCTTCCAAACTCCATCTACAGAGGCTTCAAGAAGTGCAAGACTGCAAAGCAACTATGGGAAGCACTGAAGATTATGTATGAGGGCTCAAGTGAATCCAAGGAGAACAAGAAGGATCTCCTCAAGAAGCAGTTTGAAAACTTCACCTTTAAAGTAGGTGAGACCATGACTCAACAATACTTCAGGTATGTTGAGATTGTGGACACTCTAATGGATGTTGGAGCAACTCTTGAAAACAGGGACATTGTAAGGAAGTTCATGTCCTCTCTTCCTAGACAATGGACACATTATTGTGTTGTTATCAAGAGGAATGAGAACCTTAAGACTCTTACTCTGACAGAGTTGTATGGTATTCTTAGTGGATACTAGATGGAGATGAACATGCAAAATTCATATGGTAACTCTAGCAATCCAATAGGTTCAGCCCTTTATGTGTGAAAGGGATAGCATAGAACCTCAACATCATCTTATACGCTACCCTGACAACTCACAAAAGGGTCCATTCATAACCTTCCCAGAGACTCCAAGAGAAAACTACACTCAAGGAAGTCCCTTCCAAGAGACAAGTTCTTCTCATGCTTTTACCTTTGCTGATGAATCCTCGGGCAACTTTCTCTTCACCCTTGAAGACTTGGACTGTATCCATCCAGATGATTTGGAGTATATGGAGATAGTTCAACAGATGGCTCTTCTCACTCACAGAGCCAAGAAGTTTTACAAAAGACAAGGAGGAAGTTTCCTAACAATGCAGCCAGTGGAAAGTTTGGGCTGGATAAAAACAAGGTAAAGTGTTACAACTATAACCATATGGGACACTTTGCTAGAGAGTGAAAGGCACCAAGAGAAAATGGTGGCCAGACTCAATCCAGACCAAACTGCATTGAGAGAGCTCCCTAGAATGAGAAGCCAAAGCCGTAAGCTGCAGTTGTTGTTAAAGAAGGAGGCTTTGACTAGAGCTTTCAGGTGGAAGATGCATCTCCAAATCAAGCACTCATGGCTGACCATGATGAAGCCAAGGTACTGGAACATCTTTGCACTCCTGAATGGTTTGCTAAAGTTAATATATACATGTCCTACAACTTAGAGATAAGATCTGATCTTAAGTCCTTGAACATCTTAAAATCTAATTTTAAAAAGGCTGAAAATGTTTATAAGTTAAAGATAGAGAATTTAGAGAAAACCATTTCGGTCTTGAACATGAGCACACCAATTATAAGACTCAGATCAAGGATCTCATAACTAAGTTGACTGAATGCCAGGCTAAGCTTGTGATCAGCAAAGCCAGGGCAGAAAAATGTGTTCTTGAAGAAGAGAGCTTCAAGAACATGATATCCTCATCCTTTCATGCAAAAGTGTGTTATCAGCATAACCAGGGACTAGAATCTTGTAAGATAGCTCCTCCACACACAATCTTGTCTATAAGATCTCCTAGGTGTGGAACTTGTGAAGATGAGGTTCCCTCATAGATCCTTTGACTGAAAAGGATGAAGAGGAGATGATGAAGAATGGCTCTTAGAGGAGTGAAGAAGAGCATTCTAAGAAGGGTCATCATCCCTCTGAGGAGAGTAAGCTGTTGGGATGACCAAGTCCAGAAGGAAGAACTTGATCAGAAAGAGCAAAAGAAAAGCAATGAAGGCTCAGGAGATCAAGGCCACCTTCGGCTCTGCACAGAAACAAGTCTTTGTTTCTGTAGGATTTGAAGTGGTTAAAACTAAGGACACAAACTTGAACTCAAACAAAAAGAGTTCTACTTCATGTCCAAGTCATCCTATCATCGTGAAGAAGGCTGATAAGTTATGCACCACTGGTGTACAACATGAACCATCAAGCTCTAAAGGTAGTTCTAACCCCATAAGAATTTCCACATCATCTGAGAAGATGAAGATGGAGACTAAAAGTTATCAAGTTCAACCTTGTTCATAGAAGAAGACTCCTAGAAGGAAGAAAATGGACTGTGTTATGTGTGGGAGTACCTCTCATCTTGCTAAAGATTGTATCTACAATCCAAAGAGTACTCTTCACGTCACAAAGAAAGAAACTTCAAACAATCTGGAGCAGAAGAAGAAAGCTTCAGAAGGAAAATTTGTTTCCTTCGGAAGCTCCAAAATGAAGAAGAAGGCAAGTGGAAAATTGCCTTAAAAAGAAAATTTGGTGTCGGAAGAAAGGAATACTTCCGAAGCACTGAAGTCTACTGCAGTGCTAGCAGGATCTTCTGAAGGTCCAGTCATAAAAACTTCCGAAGCCACAAAAGCTTCCGAAGTTTTGAAGGTCAAGTCCAAACTTCCAAAGGTGGTGTGGAAGACAAAGAAAGACCAAATGACTAATAGTTCTCCATCAACAACAAAAAGACATCCTCAAAGCACAACTATAAGATCTATTACTATTTCATTACCTTCTTTTTTTATGAGCCCAAGACCAATAAGGCTTGGGCTTCCAAATGTAACTAACTGGTTTCTTTGTACAGGAACAGCTCAAGACAAACAAAAATGTCTGGATCAATGATAGTGGTTGTTATAGGCAGATGATAGGCAATAGGTCACTGCTCTAAAATTTTGAAAGAATTGATAGAGGGCCAGTTGCTTTTGAAGGAGATGAAGTGGTTACATTTCTGGAAGGGTCAAGGTCACAAATGGTAAGCTCAGCATTGAGAAGGTAAACTTTGTCAAGGATTTTGGATACAATCTTCTGAGTGTATCTCAATTTTGTGATCAGAGTCATAACATGCTCTTTACTGAGCATGAGTGCATTGTTCTCAATCCTAGGGTGGTCATTCCTCATGAGCATATCCTGCTCAGAGCCCCGAGAAGAAGGAACATGTACAAGATCGATTTGCAAGAAACATCTCCCTCAGGAAAAGTTTCATGCTTTCTATCTAAAGCAAATAGTGTTTAGTCTTTCCTTTGGCATAAAAGAATGTGCCATGTAAACTTTAAAAACATGAACAAACTTATTAAGAATGATTTGCTAACTAGAATGCTAAAGAAAGAGTTTACAAGTGATGACCTTTGTGTGGCATGCCTGAAAGGGAAGCAACATGTTGCACCCTGAAAGGATCATACATGCCAACTCAATGGGTGAATTGATGATTGTTCAGCTGAAATCCCACAAGTCCAAGATGCAATGCTGATGAAGATATGCAAGAAAAACAACAAGTATTATCTTCCACATTAGTCAATGCGGAAGAAAAAAATCTGATGCGGATAAGTGTTTACTCTTCCGCATTAACTAATGCAGAAGACATAATACTTATGCTGAAGAACAAGTTACTCTCCCCCATTGACTAATGTGGAAGAACAAAAGAAGATGCAGACAAGACTTTGATCATCCGCATTGACAAATGCGGATGACCAACCAAATGCGCACAAGTATTTGTTCATCCGCGTTAACCAATGCGGATGACCAACTTACTAATGCTGATGATCAAGTGGAAATGCTGATCAAGATTATCTCATCCGCATTTGTCAATGTGGATGAACAAGCAGAGATACGGATCAAGACTTAGACTAGTTTCTGATGTAATAGGTCAGGGGTAGTTTAGTCATTTTGTAAAGGCATCTTGTCTTGTCTATAAATAGAATAGTTAACCTCGTACTGAGGTGACGGTTGAGATAGAGAGGATTTTTGTTGTAATTATTCTCTGTAATTTATCAACTTTCATATATCAATACAAACAGCATTTATGAGTAATTTTCTTGCTTGAATGTTCTCTGATTGTTTGTTTCCGCCACACAATCATTGACTTGATTATCATATTCGATTCTCAGTAAGAATATCACTCTTACTCACACCCAGTCAATTGGTATCAGAGCTTTGGCTCTCGATTCTCTTTCAGATCCACGCACAGACTGAATAGAACTCGATTGATCTGATAATCAAGTTGCCAGTAGTAGATACTGTCATCTCTACTTAGCAAACAGCAAAAATACTCCTGTCAAATAGCAAGAACACTCATTCTGAACCTCAACAAAACTGCTTGAACAAGTTGGATTCATCAACCATAATCAATCTTAAAATCAACTAAATCTATACTTACACAAATCAACATGGATTCTAACAGTTACTCTGAATTAGGTCATACACCTAAACCTCCCATGCTTAAACACAAATCTGAGTTTGAACAATGGAGAATACGGTTTAGAAATTATATCACAGTTGTAGATCCTGACTTTTGGATCTCAATATGTAAGGGTCCACACATTCCTATTACTCTATCAACAGCTCAAGCTGCACTGTACAAGACTACTAGAATACCGATTGAAAACTTAACTTTGGATGAAGATGACTATAAGAAAATCAAAATTGATCTTAAAGCATACTTTATTTTGACTCAAGCACTCAAAATGGATGTGTTGAAAGAGTTTACAAGTGATGACCTTTGCTAAGAATGATTTGCTAACTAGAATGCTAAAGAAAGAGTTTCCAAGTGATGACCTTTGTGTGGCATGCCTAAAAGGGAAGCAACACAAGGTATCTCACAAACCAAAGGAAAGAAACTCCATCACTACTCCCCTACACTTGTTACATATGGATCTCTTTGGCCCCACCAGTGTAATGAGTCTAGGAAGGACCTCTTATCGTTTAGTGATAACAGATGACTTTACAAGATTCACTTGGGTCTTCTTCCTTAGAACTAAGGATGAGACTCCTGAGATTCTGAAGAATTTCATCTTAAAGATTGAGAATCAATATGATCACAAGGTTAAAACCATAATATGTGATCAAGGAACTGAATTCAAGAACCAAATCCTTGATATATTTTGTGATGAAAAGGGTATTGCAAGACAATATAGTGCTCCCAGGATGCCTCAACAAAATGGTGTTGCTAAGAGGAGAAACAGGACACTTATTGAAGCTGCAAGACCTATGTTGTCTGACTCTAAACTGCCCATCACCTTCTGGGCTGAGGCAGTCAACACTACCTATTATGTGCAAAACAGAGTTTTAGTGGTTAAGACTCATGGTAAGACTCCTTACGAACTTTGGCACAAGAGGAAACCTTTCATTGGTTTTTTCAGGTCATTTGGATGTCCTTGCACCATCTTGAATACCAAAGATCAAAATGCCAAGTTTGCTGAGAAATCAAATGATGGACACTTCATTGGATACTCTTCCCAAGCTAAGGCTTATAGAGTATACAATCTCAGAACTAGAGTAGTTAAAGAATCAGCCAATGTGACTTTCAATGAGCACACTCTCAGTGTGAAAGGTTCTGGTTCAGATTGGTTGTTTGATTTTGATTTAGTTACTAACTGTTTTAACAAATCTTGGGAGCATGTTTCAGGATCTACAGAAATACTACCTACAGGTGATCCTGATCTAAGATTTGAGTTGAGAAGACCTTCAAGCTACACATCTTCAACTCCGATTGTAACTAACTCTACAAATGAAGTGTCTATCAGCACAACAATGACCAGTTCAGCTGATACATCTAAGATGCCTTCAAATTCCAGCTCAGAGGCTCCATAACCAGATAAAGAAGCTTTAATTGTAAAAGAAAATGGTGATGGTGATAGTGATCAAGATTTTCTTGATGCTGACAACCACTCCATAAAAGACAACATCAATGATGTCACACACTCTTTGGATCAAGTCTCTCTTGATAAGTGTGATGATATGGTGGGAGAAACATCAATGTCAGATCTAAATTTCTCTAATTTACATCTCTCTCAGCAACTTGCTGTGATCCCTCAGCTAAGGATCCACAAGTCTCATCCCACCACAAACATCATTGGAGATGTTGACACAGGGGTAAGAACAAGATGACAAACCCATGAAGCAAATTTTTGTCTTCACTCTTGTTTCTTATCTTAAATAGAGCCTAAGAAGATTGATGAGGCTCTGAAGGATGGAAGTTGGGTTGAAGCTATGCAAGAGGAGATGCTTCAATTCAAAAGGCAAAAGGTTTGGAACCTATGTCCTCTTCCTCATGGGAAGACTACTATAGGAACCAAATAGGTGTTTAGGAATAAGAAAGATGATAGAGGAATTGTCATCAAGAATAAATCTAGACTAGTTGTTCAAGGGTACACATAAGAAAAAGGAATTGACTACACTAATGTCTTTGCTCTTGTATCAAGACTTGAAGCTGTTAGGATATTCTTGGCTTTTGTTGCATCCAAAAACTTCAAGGTCTATCAACTTGATGTCAAGTGTGCTATTCTCTATGGCGAAATTGATAAAGAGGTGTATGTCAATGTTGGAGCTGTAAAAGACAGTCTATATTATCAACATAGTGAAAGTCATCAAAAGTCAATGTCACGGTCAAAGTCAACAAAAGTCAAAACCCGACACATTCGAGACGAGGAACCGAGACGAGACGTTGAAGATTTAGATGACTAGGAGTTATATTGTAATAAATATATTTTGTGTGAACAAAATATATTTTATCTTGTTTTTAGTCATATTTATGCTTAATATGTAATTTTGCATTAATTAGCCTAAGTCTAGGGAGTTAAGTGCAATTAGTGAATATTAGTCTAGACTATAAATAGGTTAATTGTCATTAGTGTTGATAATGGTTGAATGACCAATAGATTGAAGGATTACTTGTAAACATATTTTGCAATCTAATTGAAGATCAAAGGGGCTTTAATTATGATTATCATATTTTGATCTATAATCTTCATGATTTGATTCAAGTGTGTTCATCTTAGAGTTATAATTTGATATCAAAGCCATTTTGGATCAAATTCATTAAAGAACTGAAGAAATTGTTGTTGATTTTTGAAGATATTCATCAATTTTTAGAGAGAGAAACAGGGGTTCTAGAGAGAGAAAGTAGATCTGAGTTCAAATTTCATCCCAATCACAATCAATTCATCAGATCTACAATAATATATTACAGATTTGAAGATATTCAACATATATTTCAGATCTACAACATATTTTATAAAAGAAATTGAAAGAAAAATTCAGATCTGAAAAAGTTTCTCTCACACACACTAGTGTGTGTGTTCTTGGTGTTCTTGGAGCTTCAACATCTTCATCCAGCGAATTTAGCACCATTCTGAAGGAAATTTCAAAGTTTTCGGCGAACCTACAGTTTCGTCCGGCGAAACTGCAAGTTCCGACGAAACTGCAAGATTTCGGCAAAAGTACAGTTTCGTTCGGCGAAACTATTCCGGAGAAACTACTTACTCCGGCGAAACTGCAAACAATTTCGGCGAAACTATCAACCTGTGAAATTAAAGATATTTTTGTGAAATTAAAGCTTTTTTAACGAAATTAAAAAAAAATCAAGTTAGTGAAATTATCTTCACTCCATCAACAACAATCCTAACCATAGCCACAATTACCACAGTCAAACCACAACCACCTTCATTCCCTAGGCATGTGTTCGTGTTGCATATATAGATGAAGTTGAAGAAACTAGTGATGAAAAACAAAAAAATAGGTGAAAGATTTCATATTATTCAGTTCTTGTGAAAGATTTTAAAATGACTCTCCCCCTCATACATACACCCATCGAACCACAGTTCTTATGAAGCTTCCGATACACGAATCATTCCACACAATCAAGTCCTCCTCTAAATCAAGTTTTCAGAAGTATATCTTCGTCTTCCAAAAACTCTTCAGATCTTAGAATCCTCTCAGATAATCATTTTGGAACCCCTTTCTTCAGATCTCAGAATCTGCTACATGAACGTTTTCATTGTCGTGTGGTTGTTACCTTTCGACTGATTCTTCCGCAGCGTGTGCATCACACAATTTTCGGTGCGTGAAAGGACGTGGTCGAGTTTGGAGGTTGATCGGAGCCAATCGACTCTAGTGGGGCAGAGGAGCCACGAGCTAGAGGGGATTTGTGCTTTTTGGTGAAGTAGTTACGACCGCAGAGGGAGAAGATGTTGCCGGAAGGTGAGCTTTAGGGATCCATCGTTGATGACTTCTTGTCACCGGTTGTCGTTGTCATTGTTGCCGGAGACGACGGACGGAGGTGTGGTTTGACGGACGAAGGTGTGGTTGGCGGACGGAGGTGTGGTTTGAGGTGTGGTTGGAGAAAAGTGACGGGAATTGTGATTTGGTTCTTAGGGTTAGGGTTTATTGGTGAGATTGTTTTGGTGTGTGTTGTGTTAGGGTTTAAAATTGTTAATGGGATTTTCTTATTAAATTGGGTTTGGATCAGAAAATTTTGGGCTAGTTAAAGGTTAATACTTGGGCTAACAAATAACAATTTGTTATATGGACTTATCTTAATTGGGCTGGATATTTTTTTAAAAAATTATTGTGTGGGCTCATTAAAAATCAAAGAAAGAAATCAATTTTTTTTAAATCCCGAGGAAGAAATATTCAATGATTTTAAAGGAAAGAAACCAGTTGCTAAGATTTTCTAGCGTGACATTTAAAAATATTATTTTTCCCGGGGGAGAATTATTTTACAATTTTTGGAAAAAAATTTTTGGGGGGTTAATTGCAATAATCTAAACAAAAAAATGGCTTTTGCAGAACTGTTTAAATCCTTCGAATTTGATAATCTCACAATTGCACAATGTCGGTTTGATAATTTTGCAGCTTTAAAGAATGAAAGGATGTCCGATTTTCTTGATCGTTTTCTGTTGGTGGCAAACAATCTGAAGAAGTTTGATGCCTGATTGGGAAATCATGAACAAGTTCTAAGATTGATTGATTCTCTACCATCAGAAAGGAGCTCACACGGCAAGTCGATTAAACGAGATGGAGGCTTTCGGGATTAGAAACTGATGGAGGTGATCAACAAACTGAAGGAAATTGAGTTGGATATCAAACGTCGTGAGTACTATGAAGCAACATATCTAACTCCAACGATCAATTCAAACTCCACAGAGAAACCAAAAGAGAGATCAGATTCTAGCACCAATTCTGACAGTTTACCGAAACCTAGAATTGAAGTGGTACAAGAGGAGCTTAAGCAGACATCAATGTGTAAAGGTGGAGCTGAGTTGAATGATGCAGTTTGTGATGCTAATAGGAAGAGGAATGGAAGCAAAATACTAGAGATTGCAACTGCGAGAAGGCTCTTACCGGTGAAAGAGTCATCCTGGATCTTCCATACGAGACAGTTCAGGATATGTGTTCTTCTGCTTGCAAAATTCGTTTATTTGGCGTGTATAAAGCTAATAGGTTACTTTTATATAACCAAAAGGAAATAACCACCATAAATGCATAACTTAAAAAGAATGAAGCCAACTATTTTATAAAATTAAATGAAGCTTTAAAAGAAAATGATCATTTAAAACGAACTCTTCTTGAAAGAAATGTTGAAATTAATCTTTTAAACGAAAGATTCACCGTGGTTGAATTTAAAACAAGCAAGCTTAAAACAAAGCTTGATAGATGGACAATATCTGGAATGAAACAGAAAGAGCTATTGTGTAAACAGAGGGGAGCTAGGATTAAAACGGGAATGGGTTGTGGTGAAAATCCATACGTATATCCTCCTCCTAGCACTCATTGTTACTATCTTATGCCTCAACCTCATCCATCTAATGATTTGATTGAAGCTACTGAAACTAATAGTTTAAATTCAGGTTTAAGCAACGTTAATCTTAAAGAGGTTAGAGATGTGCAGGATTCTCCTGTAGGTTTAGGATTCCTCAGGCAGGAGCCTGATAAGAAGATTACTGACGATTCCACCCCTGATGCTCCAAAACCAATATCAGTTGCTTTTCCAACTTTCTTCAACAAATTCAAAATAGGTAATATTCCTCCGTTTGTTCCTCTCAGGTTTGTTAAAGAAGGAACAGTTGTTGAATCATCAGGCAATGAGAATCCAATAAGCAAAGCTGACACAATAAGAGATATCAATCAAGATCTGTTGGAGAAAGATCTATGTATACGAAACTGGACAAGCTCAGATGATGAATCAATCACAGAGGTGGGTGTTGGTTCCTCACAGATCAAGATGTCTCTTAACATTGTCAAGTCACAAAAGCTTCCAAAAGTTGAATCAAGACCAATACAGATCTCTTCTCCAATTGCAAAGCATCCCAGTCAATCAGTAAAGATCTCATTCCCTGTTCAGCACGGAAAACTTCAGAACAAGCAAGAATCTGCTACAAGCTCAAAGCAATCCTTCTTAGCACCTGCATAAAACAGGACTACAAAGAATCAAAAGCCATTCAAGGTTTGTTTTGGGTGTGGAAAAGAAGGTCATATGGTAAAAAGGTGCCCTCAAAGACTTGCTTCGGATGGTAAAGGCAAAACGAATTGCTTCTCCAGCTGTGAGTCTATAAAGAATGTTCCAGATGGTAAAGGCAACACGGGTTGCTTCTCTGGATCAAGAGGTAAAAAGCACACATCTTTGAATGGTTGGATGAAAAACCCTCCATCCAAACCTTTTCATGTGAAGTCGGTTTCACATGATACAAAGATGAAAATGACCAAAGTTTCAAAACCAAAATTTTTTCCTTCCGGTCTTAAACAGAAAATGATTTTCAAATTTAATTCATTCAAATCCAAATCAATTAAACCAAAACAAATTTGGCAAATTAAAAAGAAGGATACAGATATATCATATTGTTTAAATGGTTATGTGCAAAAGCAGGTTTCTTGTATTGATGAAAAAGGAACTTCCAGGACTACGATGGCCTGGGTTTCCCTTTCTAACTAATCTGTTTATGAGTGCAAGAACAATTTAGGAGGACTGTTAGTAATCCGGTTTACTGACAGAGATTGTTCCTAATTCAAATTTGAGGCGGAACAAATAGGTTAAGGTCATGGTATTTTATCCACAATCTGGATTTTTATCTACACAATCACTGCATATTTCTTGAGAATTCATTTCTTATCTTCATATCAGTGTAGTTTGGAAGACCTTCTTTGATAAAAATTTATTTTTGTATAGTTTTTAAAAAAAATTTAAAAATATATAAAATTATAAAATATTAAAAAAAAGTTTGCAAAAATAAAAATTTAGGGGGAGAGTATAAGTAAATAAAAGTGAAAAGAGAACTAGAAACTTGGTTTGAGACGATTGAGAAATGATTGTATATCTTCTTGAAATGCTTGTTTTTGCATGTCTTGCATTTTTAAAATGAGAAATGATAGTAACTGATGTTGTTATCTGATTCATATCTTATTTTTAAGTGCAAATAATAGAAAAACAAACAGATGTGGAAAATGTTACATCTTCTAACACATAGGTATTGGATACCGGATGTGGAACTCATATTTGCAATTTGTTGCAAGGGTTCACAAGAAGTAGGGACTTCAATCAAGGGGATGTTAGCCTCTTCATGGGCAATGGAACTAAAGTCATAGTTGAAGCTCATGGGGACTACATCCTAAAACTTTCAAGTGGCTTGGATGTGATTTTGAAGAATGTTTTGTATGCTCCTAGTTTGACTAGGAACATTATTTCAGTATCCCAATTAAGACTTTATGATTATATATTATCTTTTGTTGAAAATGATATTCATGTTTCTTTAAATGATATGTTCTGTATTAAAGCTATTCCCATTAATGGTATTTATGAATTGGTTCATGAAAATACTTTAAATAGTTCATTGTACCAAACTAACACCAAAAAACTCAAGTTGGATTTGAGTGATACCTATCTTTGGCATTATCGCCTTGGTCATATAAACAAGAAACGTATACAAACACTTCAAAAGAATGGTCTTTTAAAAACAAATGAATATGATTCATTTGATGTATGTGAATCTTGTTTACAAGGAAAAATGACTAAGGCACCCTTTAGTGGAACTAACGAAAGGGCAAAAGTTTTACTAGGAATCATACATTCGGATGTATGTGGTCCTTTTAAACCAATGACTAGGAATGGTGAAAGATACTTCATTACCTTTACCGACGATTATAGTCGCTATGGGTATGTGTACTTATTAAGGCACAAAGATGAAGCTTTTGAAACGTTCAAGATCTTCAAGAATGAAGTAGAAAATCAACTCAACAAGTCGATTAAAGTTCTCCACATAGATAGAGGAGGTGAATACCTAAATGATGCTTTTCAAGATCATCTTAGGAGTTGTGGGATTGTCTCACAACTCCCTCCACCTGGAACACCACAACATAATGGTGTGTCTGAGAGGAGAAATCGAACCTTATTGGATATGGTTCGATCTATGATGGCTAGAAGCACATTGCCTCTATCATTTTGGGGTTTCGCTTTGATCTCCGTGGCCCGTATTCTAAATATGGCCCCAACCAAAAAGGTGGAAAGGACACCTTTTGAGATATGGCATGGAAGAGTTCCATCCCTATCATACTTAAGGTTCTGGGGTTGTGAGGCTTACGTTAAGACTCCCACCCCAAACAAATTGGAAATCCGATCCACCAAGTGTATCTTTATTGGATATCCTAGAGATTCTATGGGATATTATTTCTATGATACACGGGAACAAAAGGTGTTTGTTGCCAGAAAGGGTGAGTTCTTAGAGGCAAAGTTCCTTATGGAAGGAACTAGCAGTAGAACAGTGGATCTTGAGGAGGATCAAGAACCACAACCCGATGCACGTCTGGTTGAAACTAGAACTCAACATGAGGATGTTGAGGATGATCAAGCGGTTGATCAATACACACAAAACATTCGCAGAAGTGGTAGAACTAGTAATCCACCTGAAAGATATGGATTTTTCATGGATGGATGCTATGTGGTAGATTCAGATGAACCAACCACGTACCAGAATGCAGTGTCCAATTTGGATTGTGACAAATGGCTTGAGGCCATGAACGTTGAGATGCAATCCATGTATGACAATCAAGTTTGGGAACTTGTTGTACCACCTCTTAATTCCAAAGTAGTTGGAAGCAAGTGGGTTTTCAAGAAGAAAACCAATATGCATGGAAACTTGGATACTTATAAAGCTAGACTTGTAGCAAAGGGTTTCACTCAGACTCAAGGGGTTGACTATGATGAAAGTTTCTCACCTTTTGCTATGCTAAAGTCTATAAGGATATTATTTGCCATAGCTGCTCATTATGATTATGAGATTTGGCAAATGGATGTCAAAACCGCTTTCCTAAATGGATATCTTGAGGAAGATGTCTATATGGTTTAGACTGAAGGTTTTGTCGATCCAAAACATCCTAATAAAGTATGCAAGTTAAAGAAA
Source organism: Flaveria trinervia (assembly GCA_025506515.1). NCBI lineage: Eukaryota > Viridiplantae > Streptophyta > Magnoliopsida > Asterales > Asteraceae > Flaveria > Flaveria trinervia. Next base: position 58,006,782 of record CM046455.1, read on the forward strand.
TCAATCTATGGATTGAAACAAGCATCGAGAAGCTGGAATCATCATTTTGATGAAGAGGTAAAGAAATTTGGCTTCATCAAAACCGCTGATGAGGCTTGTGTGTATAAGAAGGCTAGTAGGAGCACAATAACTTTCCTAGTATTGTATGTTTATGACATACTACTATTTGGAAATGACATTCCAACCTTGGAAGGTGTAAAAACCTGGCTTGGAAGTTGTTTATCCATTAAGGATCTTGGAGAAGCCGCCTATATTCTGGGAATAAAGATCTATAGGGATAGATCGAGGCGGTTGATTGGTTTGAATCAAAGTGCATACATTGATAAGATCTTAAAAAGGTTCAAGATGGAGAACTCTAAAAAGGGTACCGTACCTATTCAAAGAGGAACGATATTAAGTACGACTCAATGTCCTAGCTCAAAGGATGAGCAAGATAAAATGAAGGCAGTCCCATACGCATCTGCTATTGGATCCATCATGTATGCAATGATATGCACTCGACCGGATGTGTCATGTGCCTTAAGCATGACAAGTCGTTACCAGCAAAATCCTGGAAACAGTCATTGGATGGCTGTTAAGAACATACTTAAGTACCTAAGGAGGACAAGAGATATGTTCCTAATCTATGGATCTGGTGATGAGGAACTCGTTGTAAAAGGTTACACGGATGCGAGTTTCCAAACCGATCGTGATGATTCTCGGTCACAATCGGGATATATTTTCATTCTGAATGGAGGAGCGATCTCATAGAAGAGCTCCAAACAGGATGTGGTGGCTCTATCAACTATAGAATCAAAATATGTCGCCGCCTCATTGGCAGCTCAAGAAGCTTCATGGTTGAAGAAATTCATTGCCGATCTAGGGGTTGTCCCTTCCATTCAGGACCCCCTAGAGATCTTTTGTGATAACGAGGGTGCGATTGTTCAAATCAAGGAACCTCGTGCTCATCAAAAGACTAGGCACATTGAGCGAAGATTCAACTACATACGAGATGAAGTTGAAAAGGGAAAGATATGTATTCGCAAAGTTCACATGGATCAAAACATTGCGGATCCTCTCACGAAGCTCCTTGAAAAGGCAAAGCATGAAAGTCATACTTGTGCCATGGGACTTCGATTTTCTAGTGATTGGATTTGATATGTAAATTTTGTATTTGGATATGTGGAACTCTCTATTATTTGAATAAAATTATTTGGTTATAATGTTTCAATTAATGTTCCAATTTAGCATGTTTAATCCATGAGTAAATTGTTTACTCTAAATGTCCATAGTCGTTCATACTTGTGGGAACAAGTGTGAGGGTAAGATTATTATGAACTTGGATTGGTTGACATTCATAAGGATGAATATAGAGCAATGGGTTGCTACCAAGGTTCATAGATATTTGTGGGATACAAATATTGGACTAACCCGCATCTCAAATTTTACTACATGGAATCTTATTGATTGATCATAAGTAAATTTGAGTAAAGGCGAATATCATTTGGTATCCTCCGACCTGAGATACATATTGGGTTTTGATATTCACCAAGTATTATTCCTTGAGCTGATTTTTCACTGTCCTGAAATAATGGACAGTACATAAGGGTATGTTCAGGTATGACACGAGGGGTTTGTGAGAAACGTATGTAGTCAAGATGGAATTTGTTCCTCTTATTTGTTGAGAGTTAGATGTCTAAGGCCTGATAAGTTAAATCAACAAGAAATGATCACTCTATGTTCTTGGATTTAACATGACATCTGTAACAAAAGGATAGATGATTGATCATTTCAAGTAGGATACTTGAATAAGATGATGTTATTGAATGGCTATAAGTCATGCATATTAAGGGTAGTTAACCGTTGTTAGGAGGTATTTACTGCTTGCATCAATCTTCTATGAATCTTCGGCAAGTGGGAGATTGAAGGATTCTATATGCCCAAGACACGTAGAATACTGATGCGGTTAGTACGTTATGATCCAAGTCGGGTTATACCCAATAACAAGCTTCGCAAACACCAATTAATATTTAATTGATGATATGAACATGCAATTAAATATTTACACCAATTTAGAAAATGGGTTTTCTAAATAAGTTGCATATGAGATGGAACAACTTATTTGAATATTTTGTTTAATAATATTATTTGAAGTGTTTTTTTAAATAAGTTAGAAAACACCAAATAATAATGAGAAATTATAACTTGTACATACAATTAAATGGTTAATTGTATGTCTAGTTACAAGACCATTTTAATGTGTGTATGTGCTATGTTTAAAAGGGGGAAAACCTCTTTTTGAATTGAAATTCGGCCACCCCCCCGCCCCTTTATTCTTATTGGACCATTTTACTTTGGAATGTATACACATTAACTTGTCTTGGGGGCTCTCTTTCTCCACTATTTTCATTACATGCAAAAGAAGAAAAAAAGGGCTCTCTCCTCTCTCTCAAAAACCCCACGGTTCTAGCAGCTTGTTTTAGAGGTTTTTGAAGCCTTTTTGGTGGTGAATCTTCCTAACAAGAAGGTGTTTGCAAAGAGGCTTAGGGTATACAAGCTTGAGGACTTCTAATCTTGAAGTTTTGGCCGATTTTTCAGCATCTTTCCCACCTTTTCTGTCGACTTTTGAAGACTGTTTTAGAAGGTAGTTATGGCAGCCCTTTGTGGCTGTCATATTATGTTGTTTTATGTTTACATAGCATGTATATTCACATATAATGATCCTTTGATATATGGGTTTTTTTACATTAAAATGTTCACCTAATGAACATATTTTTAGCCTATAAACAAGTTTATAAAGTTGTTATTCCGCTGCGTTTTCAGAAAGTTTAAGAGGTTAAACTATGACTTTATGTTCTTACAAACCCTTCAATGGTACCAGTTTTAATGATATGCTTGGTAGACTCAGCCTGAAGAATAAAGAAGACAGCAGCATCATGATTTAAATTAAAATATATGCTTTAGAACGTCTGGATTTATGCAATCTTTTATGGCCTGCACAAAAACTGAGTCCCAATAAAAATTGGATTGAGAATTGATCTTTCACCCACCATGATACAAATCTTATAAGCCATATCTTTGAATCATGTCTGGTGTATTTATCTGTCTTGTACTTGTGCTTGTGCTTATCTCCTCTGCTGTATGGTAGTACTGACCTGGAGCTCTCATCGGCACATGACTAAATGGTCATCTCCTTTGTTAAACGTAAGTATAGACCTGGAGCTCTCACCATCTTGATCTAAGTTGTGTTAAATCATCTAAATGATGAATTCATCATAGAATTCAATATTCTGTTGATAATCACTTGCACACTAATACACAAGCCTTGCTCTATAAAGATCATAACAAAATTCAAGAAATCCTGAGGTTGGGTGAGGGTTTTTGCCAAATGATTGTTGGGTCCTAGCATTCTAAAGTATCTAATCGAACCTTAACAAATCATCTACTGCTTGTTGAAAAAGATAGGGCATGGGTTTAAGTGGACAAACATATCAGCAATCATTATTCATCTGTTATAGAATTTCAAAATCATTCAAAGACTGTGATTAGATTCAGTTATCATGTGATCTTATTGCTTGTCGATGTTTAACTTCATCTTTGTGCTAAAGTATATCTTGTGGATGTGATCTCATGATCGATTTAGTTCTCAGTTATAAAAAAAATTAATGATAAATAATTAAAAAAGTTATATTAAATATATATAATAAAAAATATAACAAAATTTCATTTCAATTTCTTTTAGGTCTTCCATATTATGTTGTTACAATTTTATCATTTTTCATTCATTTCACAGAAAATGCGTACAAACGAACACGGGTTCGCTTGTTTTTCACACACAGATAAACACGATTTTATTTTGTTAAAATGAAATGATCTAATTAGAAATGTCAAGATTGTGTTTGAGAATGTGTTTCAGATTTTTGCTTTAAGTGATGGCCGATAATTAGTTGAGCAGTGTACCTGATCAAAGAACCTGTTCCTCAAGTTTGCAGAAGATACCAAGCTAGGAATCCTCCTCCTACATCTTCTGAAGCACTCAAGATTAGAGATTTGGGAAAGCTCTTCCAATATCCTTACAAAGCTTGCATTCGAAAAGGGGGAGCATATAAATAAGGGGAGCTTATGAGATGAATAATCTTTCTAATCAAATTCAGAAAGATTCAAATTGAATATCTTTCTAATGTTGACTTCTCGGTGATGAGTTTGTTTGAAGACGTTGATAATGATAGACTAAGGGGGAGTATTGTTGGAGCTGTAAAAGATAGTCTATATTATCAACATAGTGAAAGTCATCAAAAGTCAACGTCACGGTCAAAGTCAACAAAAGTCAAACCCGACACGTTCGAGACGAGGAACCGAGATGAGACGTTGAAGATTTAGATGACTAGGAGTTATATTGTAATAAATATATTTTGTGTGAACAAAATATATTTTATCTTGTTTTTAGTCATTTTTATGCTTAATATGTAATTTTGCATTAATTAGCCTAAGTCTAGGGAGTTAAGTGCAATTAATGAATATTAGTCTAGACTATAAATAGGTTAATTGCCATTAGTGTTGATAATGGTTGAATGACCAATAGATTGAGGGATTACTTGTAATCATATTTTGCAATCTAATTAAAGATCAAAGGGATTTTAATTGTGATTATCATATTTTTGATCTATAATCTTCATGATTTGATTCAAGTGTGTTCATCCTGGAGTTACAGTCAAACAACCACCTGGGTTTGTAGATCATGATCATCCTGATTATGTCTGCAAGCTTGATAAAGCTCTTTATGGGTTGCACCAAGCACCAATGAAGTGGTATGAGACTCTATCTCAGTATCTCTGCAAGCATGGATACGGAAGGGGTACTATAGATGGAACTCACTTCATCAAAGGACAAGGAAATGACTTGAGCTAGTTCAAGTATATGTAGATGACATCATCTTTGGTTAACTAATCCAAGGCTATACAAAGACTTTGAGAAGCTGATGAAGGATATATTTGAAATGAGTGCCATGAGGGAACTCAATTTCTTTCTGGGAATTCAAGTGAAGCAAGTTAAAGATGGCATCCTCATAAGTCAATCAAAGTATGTTCTATCATATTCAAAATATTCAACATGACTGACTGTAAGAGTGCTAAGACACCCATAGCAAGAAACCACTCCCTTTGACCTGATCTTGAGGGGGAGTGTGTGGATGAACACCTTTACAAGGCTATGATTAGGTCTCTTATGTATCTTACAGCTAGCAGGCCTGATATCATATTTGCCACATGTATTTGTGCAAGATATCAAGCCAACCCCAAGATGTCACATCTTATCACTGCCAAAAGAATTCTAAGATACCTCAAAGGTTCCTCAACACTTGGCCTCTGGTATCCCAAGAACTCTGACTTCAATTTGTATGTATATACAGATAGTGATTATGGTGGTTGCAGTATGACTGCAAAGTCTACATCTTGGGGATGTCAGTTTCTTGGTGGAAGGGTTGTCTCATGGCAATGCAAGAAACAATCATGTGTCTCTGCATCAATTGTTGAAGCTGAATATATTGCTGCTGCAAGCTGCTGTGCTCAAGTGCTTTGGATTCAAAATCAGATGCTTGACTATGGATTAAACTTTAAGGAGACTCCCATCCATATAGACAATAACAATGCTATCTCAGTCACAGAAAATCCTATGCAGAACTCAAGGACAAAGCACATCAATATCAGGTATCATTTAATTAGAGATAACTTTCAAAAGGGATTAATCAAACTAGTCAAGGTTAACATAAATGAACGATATGCTGATATGTTCACCAAAACTTTTGATGAACAAAGATTCAAGTATCTTATATCAACTATTGGGATGATTAACTTTGAGTAGCTTTTCTTAAAACTTAATCATATTATTTCTAAAACTTTTGTGTCCTAAGTTGTCTATTATATCACCTTCATAAGCTCTTGTTTTCTTTGGATGAAAATCTTTTTAGAAGAACATTCCTTAGAATTTTTGAAAATCTTGGTCTTTTTCCTTCGGAAGATATACATTTATCTTCAGAAGAAACTTATGCCTTCAAAACAAATAACTGCCTAAGTAAATTGCCTTCGGACGAAATGTCTGACATCTCTTCCAAAGCTTAAAATCTTCTCTTAGGAACTTACATGTTTTCAAGGACAATTTTTTTCCGAAGCAAATTAACTCTCGAAAGCTTTATTCTTAATTGAATTAAACTTTTAAGTCTTAATTTTCTTCTGAAGCAAAATTTTCAAAAAACTCTCAGGAAATTCTTCTGAAGTCATTTTGGCTTCGGAATCTTTTTCATTAAAACTTCCAAAGACAATTTACCTTTGGAAGATTTTTGAATTCCAATAAAACTAATTTTTGAGCAAAAAGCAAACTTCTTTTTCAGAGGTGGGACCAGCATCCAGATTTCAACGTTTATCCTCTTTTATTAACTTTGTCTTAAATCCTGTTCATATAAACCCAATGGTTTCCCCCTCTTTTATCATCTTCATCTTTCCTCCAAACCTAAATCCCCAAAATTCTCTCTACAACCGCCTTCGTTCTTTCTTTCCTTCACCATTAAGCTTTTCTAAATGGCCAACCTTAATAGAAGAAATGACCCTGGTTTCTCCATACTGTTACATAAGCAACACAATCAGGTTGTTCTATTAAACTTTGAGAAAGATCCACACTTCTTAGAGGTTTGCCAATTCTTGGCTTTGTCTAACTTTCCACCTCCCTTACTATCAATCCTGTTCTATATGAGGATCATTTGCTTGATATCTGGAAAACCTATCAAGAGGTTGTTCTAGATGGGGAGAAAGCACTTTCTGCTACAGTGCAGTGGAGGACAATCTTCATCACTCCAGCCATCATAAATACTCATCTCCAGCGGGATGACGAGGAAGGTGAGTTGTCCTTTCCTAAAGAAGTTGTTAACCAGTCCTTCCAGTAGATAGGATATAAGGGGGATTTCTCTATAAAGACCTTCAGGAAAGGGAAGGTCTCATCCAACAAGAATAGGGGTTGGGGCCAGATTCCTGAAGATCTCTCCTTCATAGTGCATGGGATGTTAAGGGGGTCAAGTTCAGGTATGCTCAATTTGTCTATACAAACCTGCTTGCTAACTTAGACTCCTTAGAATATTATATGTTTCCTAGATATGATCAATACATTCTCAACTATGAACTGGGCTCATAGTTGAGGGAAACAAATAATATTCTTAAACTGGGACAGATGAAGCCTGGCATCTTTAAAATCTTAAAAAAAGCCAATTGTTGGCTTCTCTGGGGTAGAAATAGCCCTGGTCCCAAAAATGTTAGAGCTCATTGCTCAACGTGAGAACCTGGCAACACAAGTAAGTGTTGAACCCACACCTTCTACATCTCAACCACCAAAACAGCCACAAATCACCCTCACTTACCAAAGAAGATCCAAACGAACCCCTGCACAAGCTATTCAGTCTGTTTAGGGCCCCCATATCACTACCCACACAGGAAGAAGTTGAATCTAGAGCTTCCACTTCTCCTGAGGAGCAAACCACTCCTATCCCTTTTACTATCAATCCTAAGGTTCCTCATGCTCAGATTGATGTGCTCACAAGCCCAACAGCCTGAAGCCTTCATTCTAAGTCTCTACACTCAGATGAACAACCTTTAGGGGGCAGCTACCATCCTTAACCTTTAGACTTAAACCAACCAATTCCCAACCTTGACTTCTATACTAATGAAGACTTAGGTTACAGTGAGTATCATGAGTCTCTCTATTCGTACCCGACACAAAGAGAGATGAGTGCTTCTTACTCATCTATGTCCAGCCCACATTAGTCACCTATCACTAAGGTGGATAGTTCTGAACATATTCAGGATATCCATATGGAAGAGGCTTTCACTTCAGCAAGTGATTACATAATTAAGACCTCAACCATGGCAACTCAGGCCATTGTACTTCAACTGAAGCTGTCATTGAGTAAAGGAAAACCAGCAGCCTAGAACTCCAAGCTGGTGGTAAGAGAGAAGACTTTGATCCAATTCTCTCATCCCCCAATGATTCTTCTGATGACGATGAGGGTAATCTAAGACTAAAAGTGCAAAAACTGACACAAACATGCACCTATTTAGTCTCCAAGGTTAGTCACCTTGAACCTCAGGTGACTACCTTTCATAATAGGGTCAATGATCAACAACTTGAGATATCTTATCTTAAAAAAACTAGCTGGGAGACCTTTAAGAAAAGCTCAACCAAGAACACAAGAACCTGTGAATATGGTTGATCTAGCCTCTAGCTCACCTATGCAAGTGGGTGATGCTACCAAAAGGGGGAGAAAGTCACCACAGACACAAAACCTGGGAGTTCCTCACAGATTATGGATATTGAGGACTCACCATCCTCACTTGCAACTGTCTATAGTCAGCAACTTCCTCAAGTTCACAGTGATATGGACTTTGTAGACTCCTTCATTCAGAGTCTTTTTAAGGAAGGGATACCAAGGGCAGTGTCATCTCCACCTCAAGGAACTTCAAACTACATCATAGGATGGATGTATGATGCCAAAAGAAGAGCCCTCATTCTTTAAAGAGTTCAAGGGCAGCAAGAAATCTTTAACTTTCAGACCTTGAACTACTATGAAGGTCTTGACCTTATCAACATGCCACTTGTCAACCCAAGCCAATCTAGACAAGCTGACAGGCTAGCTAAAAGGATACAAGATAGAATTACTAAAGAGCTCAGACTTCAAAGGAGACAAAGGCAATCTGGTAATACCATTGGTCAACTGGATGTTGAGGCAGACCCTAAGATTATCTTCAAAGGGGAAACCTTGACTGAAGGCCTAGTGGTAGAGCCTGAGAGCCCTGTCACATCCAAAACTACTTTAGCAATTCATTCCCTCATTAAAGCACCTGCCGGTGAAGGTACATCACAACCTCTCTCTGGCCGGAGCTTGGAAGCTACATTAAGCAATAAAGGCCAAAGCTCTCTTCACCCTGAGTCATAAAGGTTTGTGAGTGACAAAGGGAAAAGATAAATGACTTTTGAGGAGATTAAAGAGGAGGAGAGAGAGAGGAAGAGGAAGCTAAGGGGAGAAAGTTCCTCTACTGGGTCTGTAAGATTTATAGAAGCTGCTATCAGGGCTGCCCCCAAGCCAAACACTTAGGATGATAAGTTGAGGGTAGTAAGGATAAACTATTTGCAGACCAAGAACTATGATATTGATAATATCATCTCCCTCACTTTAGATGAATTAAATGAACTGGCTGACATGGAATTGTCAAAGGAAAGAAAGGAGCCAAAGGATGCAAGATTAATTCTTCAAATCAATGAAGAAAGAAGACAGAAAAAACTCTACAAGCATGTGCCTACCCTCTCCCCAGTTCAAGAAAGTCCTGTACAAGAGGATGTGGCTCCACAAGAACCTCAAGTAGACAAAGAAACTGATAGGATCAAAATGATCAACTACTTAAATGCCACAGACCTCTATTAGGTAGATGTACTTCTTCCCCTATCCTTTGAATAAATTGAGCTCGAGTATCTCTAACAGCTTGAACTTAAATTAACCAAAGAAAGAAAAATCACAAAGAAAATTTTAAAGGAAGAAGCTACAAAGTCAAGAGCCATCATCCAAAAGAGTATGAAGAAGTCTGCAGATATGCAGAGGATGATGAGCTTCTTGAAGCTGTATGGATTCTTTGGATGGAGACTTGGCCCCATGTCTTTATCCACTATGGATAAGCATATAAGGGTCATCAAGCAGAAGATTCAAAGAGGAGAACTAGTTGACTTACACTCCCCTCCAAGTTCGGTCCGTCAAGAAGTGGAGGTTAAGGTTGAACCATTTGAGACAACACAACCTAAACCTCCTGCTGAGCATCAGCAAGCTTCTACTTCTAATCCATAGCAGGGTTCTATCCCCTCTTAAAATAAACTTGTGAGAGAGGAAAACCCAACTAAGAAAGACAAAGAAGATCAACAAGGTGTTACAGGCCAGTGTTCTTAATTAAAAGGCTCAAAAAAGAGAAAAAGGATGGCTTCTAAACCAAATCCAAAGAAGAAGAAGAAATAGGCATCCATCTTCAAACCTCAGGATGAGTCAGAACATCCTGAGGATGTGCAACAAGAGGAAGCTACACCAACTCCAATTCAAATAGCTCCTCTAGCATCAAGAAGACCCATCTTGTCCTTGACATACAAATCCAGAAAGATGGCATGTCATCAGAGATAAAGGTGTTAAAAATGTCTACAGATGGCAAGATATGTTCAATCTACCTCTACATGATCTCTTTAATATGAGAAGACACTATGAGAGTTTGAGTGATCCTGATCATCTTTGAAGAAAGGGATGGTCATTATCATGATGAGGACTTTTGATATATGAAATCTTCAAGTGTTTTGGTATCATCAGCCTAGGAGGAGTTTGTAAGGTTTCATATAAGGCTGATACAACCCAAAACATTCAAAGTCTCTCCTGCATGCATGCACAAGTGTACTAAAGTAGAATCTTTTAGAAGTTTCACACTCTTCCTTGAAAACATTCTAAGTGTGAAATCTTTCAAAGTCAAGACCAATATCTTCCAAAGCCGAACATGAAGTCTTCCGAAGCTTCAAAGACATAGTCTTCCCAAGCCAACTCTTGAAGACAGATTTCTTCTGAAGACTTTTGAACACATGCTATTATTTGATGTACCTTTACCATAAAGTTGGACCACCTTTCCACTGCAACTCTAATTAGACACCAACTTTACATGAGTTGGTGAAAAGGTCCATGCTTTTGGTAACTGTAGATTGAGGTATTGAGTCTGTACTTTCTACTTTATGTACTTTTATTCTTTTTGTAATATATTAGGTGAGCTATGACATGTCATAGTGACTAGTCAAAAGGCAATCTGCCTTTTGACTCTACATTAATATGTTGTTGTCTAGATCATGTATCCAGTTGGCCTTTAAAGTATGGCCGGTTGTAGGATGTAGTATAAGTATTTCTGGTCCTTGTATCTTATTATCATACTTTGTAAACACTTGTAAGGAACTAGAGAGAAATATACATCATCCTTGAAAACTAAATATTTGTGTTGGTCTGTTCTTGTTCTATCTCTTTATTACTTGTGTTTCTTAGTTCTCATACAAACTGGTTTTTCTAGTTCCCTATTTGATCTGTTAATGTTATTTGAATACTCTCCACTTGTGTTGTTGTGTTGTAAAAGTGCATTGTACCCTTCTAATGGTCTTGCAAGATGTTTACAAGTGTAGGTTTATAAGGTTAACATGTGTCACCCCAAAAGGTGTGAAATAAAGTAAAAAATGGCATGGAGAACTCACATGGAAAACTCACAAGATGTAGGATGCACTTAAGATAACAATAAGAAAATAAGATTGATGTAACGATTTGTTCATGATTCAACCTAATGGTTGATTTCTTAGAGTTAGAATAAAAATATGATTCAAGAGTAGATACGAATTAGGGTTACATTTGGAATTTGGGGGTTTTAATAATTAAGTCAAATAAAATAATGAAATCGATTATGTTTTGGTTCAATAAAAATAGAATAAATCAATGATAGTGAATTATTCATTAATTTAATTTATTGATTTAATAAAGATTAAGTATGATATGTGAAAAGAAGTAATTAATTTAATAATTAGTTTCTAAAATAATTTTATAAGGTTTTGAGCTTTACATGATTTATTATAAAGGTTTTATAATATCCAACCTTAAAAATAAGAATAAAGTATCATAAAAAGTTATATTGTTTTATAAGTTTCAAGAATTTAAATAAAAGTTTAAGGAATAACTTTATTAACTAATTATATATAAATTGGTTAAATGAATAGATGAATAATTAATTATTTAAAAAATTATTTAAATAACTATTTGAATAATTATTTAACATCTAAATTTATAATGGTTTGAAATAATCTGAATTTGAACTATTATAGATTTATAACATTTAAATTATATAAATGACTCAATATGTTTTTATAACCTTTTTATTCTTTAAAAAATTAATTAAATTTAAGAATTATAATTTTTAAAACCTTTAAAATTAATTTAATAATTTCCAAAATGTTTTAGTTAACAAAATAATATTTATTTTGATTATTATTATAATAATAATTTTTCTGAATTTAAGAATGTAAGAAAAATAATTAAAACAAAAAGTTGGCAGAGGCCCGGTTCGAACCCGAGACCTCCTGCCTGTGGGGTTTTCGAGTTACCAGTTGGGCTATAGCCTAGATGTGTTTAAAATTTGCTCCAAAATAATTAAAAACATTAATTACAAAATCCCCTAATTTAACATGAACCATAGTTTGATCTTGATCCAAATTGAACATCAAATCGATGTTAATAACTAGATCAATATTAAGGCTTTTAATCCCCAAATGAAACTGAGTATGTATGGGTGTTTAATTACCTGAAAGATGACTACACCGATGTTACAAGATGAAGCACAGTCGTGACCACGGTTGCTATCAATTAGAGTTGAAATCGGATTCTCTCCCTCAATTAAAGGGTTGAGAAGCTTCTGAAAGTCATGATGTCTATTAACCCTCAACCAATTTTGTTTAATAGAGCTTCGAACATGGATCACGATAAAGTTACAGGTCACGAATGAAGTTAATACAAGTTCATGGTGTATATGTGTGTTTTGTATAAAATTGGAGTTGCAGATGGTTCGAAGGAGTTGACTTGCAGGTTTCAACATGGTTATACAAGTCCAATTAAGATGTTTCATAATGATCGAGTTCAAGTTTTAAAGCAATGTTTCGGTTTCAAGAACACAACCGTAATCAACCAAATTAATTCAATTAACACTGACTTTATGTTCAAAACTTATGTGCGTTTGATATGAAATGATTATTTGGAATAAACTCGACTATTGTGAGTGTTTTTAGGGTCGCCGGAGGCTGCCGGACTTGCGACCGGAGGTGTGGCCAGGAAAACATGGATGGGGGCGGTTTGGGTTGTTTTAATCAATTTACAATTTTGGTCCCTCTATTTTAATAGTAATTATTTTATGTCTAAACTTTTCAAATAATGTTTCAAGAATTACAATTTGGACCCCAAACTTTATAACTCAACATGTAACTAGTTACTCAAATTATTTACTTAAACAAACTTATAAAGATTATAAATCTTAAATGTTAAGATGATTAAAACCTTTTAATTGATAATAGTCTTTATATATATATATATATATATATATATATATATATATATATATAATATATATATATATATATATAATTTTATAGAAATTTCGAAGTCTATATTTTTTATATAATAATTAGAACTCATATACAATACCTCATAAGTTTATAAATTATTAAAAAGAAGATTAATGTACATGTAAATCATCAAATTCACAAAACTAGTTAAATAACACGTTTATTGTTTTAAAATCACCCAAATGACGGAGATAGTTTGAATAATGTTTTTGATTTATATAATTGACAAAACGGGTTCGGGTTTGGGTTTTAACTTGAAAAATGGCGGATGTTACAAAGGATGTGCAAAAATGAGCAAGATCAAAACTATTTATAGAAGTCATAGTTTCGCTGACATTTTCGCTGTCAGCGAAACTATGCTGCCAAAACTATAGTTTCTCCCGGTAGAGACTAATAGTTTCGCCAGGTGAACTAATTAGCTGACTATGAGCGAAACTATAGTTTCGCTCATAGTTTCGCTGGGCAGCAAAACTACACAAAATAAGCAACATACAAAAGTAAACTAACACTAAACCTATTACAATAGAATATAAACATAATCTTAATCTAAGGTGATTCCAACCTATACATGATCTTCAAGCTTGTACATATCCTCTCTCTTGGGAGATCAAGGAAGGACCATTCTAGAGGAATTGTGATCCCGGGTTTGAGGATAATGCACTCATGTTCTGTGAAGAGCATTTGATGCTTTTGATCACAAAACTAAGAAACACTTAACATGTTGTGTTTAATCTATTTGACAAAGTTTACTTTGTCAACATTTAAATTACCATTGGATATACTCCTCTGTTAATGATATATCTTCCTGCCTCACCTCCAAACTGGACAGGACCTCCATCAAAATGTTGAAATTGTTGAAGGAGAGGCTTGTTCCCTGTCATGTGCCTAGAGCATCCACTATCCACAATTCATATATTGTTATTCTTGTCATGTGGATGTCCCTGCACATAAGATAAGATGATTAGTTTTGATTGGAAACCAAAGCCTTTTTGGTCTTGGGCTCTTTCAATGACAGTGACATAATTGAATCAAAGTTTATGCATGGGGGTTCAATGGATATTTTCGAAGAAGAGGTTTGGGCTGTAATATCTTCCTTGATCTTCCATTCCATCCCTTGGTTGATCATAGAGGATGATCTTGATGAAGCTTGTGCAGCTTGACATTCTTCCAAAGCTTCTTTCTTTTCCGAAGTGATATTCACCATCTTTTCTTCCGAAGCAATCTTTTATCAGAAGGTCTCAAAGGAACTCTTTTGTTCTTTTGAGTTTTCTTGATTTTGTCTTCCGAAGCAATTTTCCCTTCGGAAGAATGAGTTTCTTCCGAAAGCAACTTTGCTTTCGAGACAAGTTTTCCTTTCGAGACAACTTTGCGTTAGCTCGGCTTCTTCTAGCTTTGGTGTTGAGGGGTTGATCATCACCGTCGGAGTGGGTAAAATACCTAGTTCTTCCTCGTGATGGTCTCCATTATTGCATCACTCTTTGACTTGTAGGAAGGTGGTGGAGCAATTTCATTGGAACCTCTTACTCTTCAGTACCACACATTGGTTGTCTAATAGACTTATAACAGTGTGGTGGAGCAATTTCATTGGTTCCCAACCCACCAATTTTTATAACATAGTTTTGAGTGACAGGATGACACAAGAATGACTTGGAAGTTTAGCTCAGAAATAGCATGCTTCCTAGTTTGAGCCCCAGTTATTACTAGCTTGGCTTGAGCCTTGGTCAATTTGGATATTAAATCTTGATTTGAGCCTTGTAATAGTGTGCTCACATTTTAAAGAGGATACTGTATTTTCTAACTCCTCAATTTTATTTTGATAGTTAGATTTAGCCCTTTTAAAATTAGCTTTCAAGATATTCAAGGACTAAATGTCAAATTTAATTTCCATATTGTAGTCCTGGTACATTTTTACCTTAGCAATACAAGCTGGAGTACAAAGATGTTCATATACCTTTGAGTTGTTTGTTCCAGGCATAAGTGCTTGAGCAGGGGTGACATATTTTACCATAAAGCTCCAATCAACTTCTTGAGCCACAACAAGTGTCTCAGTTGACTTTCCAGCAGCTTTAGATTTTATAGGATGTGTGGAGGCATGAGTAGATCCCAAATTTGATTTGGGAGCTTTGCATTCCTTAGAAAAATGACCCAGCTGGTTACAATTGTAACACTTGGCCTTTGCTTTGTTGAATCCAAACTTGTTGCTAGTTTGGTTCTAAGGGAACTGCCTTTCAGTTCTTTTGAACAACTTTTTCACCCTGTAGGTTAACAGAGCCATTTGTTGGACTATGTCCATGTATTCCATATCATCTGGGCTGAAACACTCCAGATCTTCAAAGCAAAACTAAAAATCACCAGAGTGTCCGCTTCCTGAGACAAAAGCACAGTTGTCATGAAAAGGACTCCGTTGAGCCTGTTAAGACCTTTGGAGTCTCAGGAAATGTAATGTAAGGCCTAGAGGAACATGATGGTTGCTGAGGATGTGTTAGGTACTGCTGAGGTTGTGGGGGTCTTGAGCCTTTTGCAACCATAAGTGCATTGCAAGAAGGAAGGCTTGAAGGTCTACTCACTTGGCGGCCACTCTTGTTCTCCATCTTTACATGATATCCATCTAGAATGCCGTATAGTTCAATCATGGTGAGGGAGTTCAGATTGTTTGTCCTCTTGATAGAGACACAGTAGAACATCCACTCATTGGGAAGTGCACTCATGAATTTCCTTGAGAGGTCTCTCAATTCAAGAGTTACTCCTACAGACTGAAAGAAGGAGATAAGATCCATGTACCTGAAGTATTATTGGCTCAGGGTCTCTCCAACAATATGAGTAAAGTTCTCAAACTGTTGCTTTAGTGAATCTTTCTTTGAGTCACTGGAGTTTGCGTACATGTTGGTTAAGGCATCAAACATTTCTTTAGCTGACTGTCATGCTTAAACCCTACCATGATGGAGTTGGGTATAGCAGTCATCAGAACAGTCATGGCCTTGCCATCAATATCAAGTCGCTTGTGGTCTTCTTCAGAGTAATCTTCCACCGCCTTCTCTATCATTACACACCTCCAGCAGGTGCTGCAACCTTTGGCTTGTAAGGGCCATTGGTGATAGATTTCCATATTTGGTTGTCTTGATATCTGATGAACCCTTCAATACGTCAGCTCCATTGTCTGAAGTTTTTTGGGGTGATGATAGGTGCTTTAGCCATCATCCCCATTTCACATTCAGATTTCTGGTTAAGGGCCATTTTGAGTGTAGTGAGTAGGTGAGTGAAGAAGAGGTTGTTTAGGATGGTAAGATCACATAATCAAGAGCCTAAAAAGCTCTGATACCAACTGCAGAATCAGTTTTTATACTCAACACAACTCAAACTCACTAAGTAACACTCGGGTTTGTGATGAAGCAGAATCCTTCTAAGAGTTGATAATATACTAAGTAAATCAAAGCAAACACAAGAGAATAGTTTTTCAAGATACTTGTATATATTATTTCTCAACTCAAAGTATTACAAGACTTTTACAAGCATATTACATGAGTTACAATGAGAAACTATATATACTACTATCTTCAGCCAGATATACTTTGATACTAGCTGGAAACCTTATACTAAAGTAAATACTACAAAGCTAAAGTTAAGGTATCTTAGATAAAGTTTTATCTAAGATATGGTAGTCATGACATGTCCATGACTTACCTTTTGTCACCAACAAAAGTTGGCCACTGTACTAACTGATAAAGTTGAACAATGGAATAAAGTACGGTCAACTACATAGGTCTTATAGAATATGCCAACAGTATATTAGAGGTCTGCAGCGGAGTGTCAGAGGGACCATGCTTATGTCTATGGTTCATAGTAGCTACTTCTGTAAGTTAACTAGCTTCGGAAGAACTTGTTTTTCCGAAGCCACTTATACTTCAAAAGTGGATACTTTTTCCGATGCTTCCTTGGGACTTCGTACTTCGGAAGTTGTAGTCTCCATTTCTTCTAGTGTTGAAGCTTCGGAAGAGCAAAGACTTTGTTAGGACCGTTCTCGTATGGAGTACTAATGGATTCTGCGTGAGACCAGATCAAATAGTGCGGAATCCTATTTGATAGGTGATCCAATCAGTGAGAACGACACCCTGATCGATCTAACAACGAAACAAACGTTAAGAATTGATTAGAAATCGATCAGGAACAAACTTTGAAGTTGGATTGGCAGTTTTGGACGTTCTGGACGGCTAGGGTTTGTAATATTCGAAGTCTCTTCAAAAGCTTGATTTTTCCACGAATTGTGTGGTATTTATAGTGTCACACCCCAACCTTGACGGCGGAAATGTCGAGGTGTGAGGGTTAAGGTCGTTCACAGCCACATAACGTTATTAATAATCCCAAATATATTATTCATAAGTTCCAAATGTATTATTACAATTAAAAGTCTCAAACAAAGAAAACATCATGTATAAAAGTTAAATGTAACAAGCCCATCCATTTATTTATATCTAGGTCCAATCCTAGATGTGATAAGCTTCAAAAAGTAGTAATCAAACTTGAGCATTTCCTGAAACATGTTAAAAATAAAAGGTCAACAAAATGTTGGTGAGATTTCCATAGTTTGCAATACATAAGTATATAAAAGATGGCAATTCATGGTGTAAGTTAGAGAATAAAGTAACTAGGGATGTAAGACAGAATGCACAATCAAACCTTGACAAAGTTTTACAAGTCTCAAACGTTTACAAGTATATACGATTAGCTAAGTGTACTTGGATCAACCAAGCATGCTTGTCGACCCATAGATCTATGACGTCGCCAGGCTAGCAATAGATAATGATTGTACATATATTCGACATTACATGGTAGCTACAAAGGTCAACTAACCATAACATACAGGTGAAATGCCTTAAGTTTACAAGATCAAACGTTTACAAGTGCAATGTTTATAAAGTAACATGTTTCACCCCAAAGTGTGAAAATATAAAAAAGAGGTATAGAAATACTCACCTTATCAATAAGTATATAATTGATGAATAATAAGAAAAATAATAGTCGTCGTTCCAACGTAAACCTTCACGAGGTACCTAAATATATATATTTACAAGATTTTAAGTTTAATAATAAGATTAACGTTTAAACATGATCTAGGGTTCCAAGGGGAATTTTGGCTTTGATATATAAAGTTCATAATTAAAATACTTTTGTTTCCATTTTAATGAAAAAGATTTCATCAATATAATAATCTATCATAACGAAATAAATTTTGAATCAATTGATATAGTTAACATAAATAATAAGTGTAAATACATTTTTTATATTTTTATTACAAAACTTATAATTTTAAACAACAACATTTGAACCAATAATGATTTTTAATGATTTAAATCATTATTTTAAAAAAATTTCTTTGTAATAATAAACTAACTATAATTCTTGTTAAAAAATTGTTGACATTTATTTAAAGACATAAATTTGTAAAAATTTGATAAAGTGATTTACAAGTAGATTTTGTTTATAAAATTACTTTTACTAATTTTTCAGAATTTTTATATATTTTTTAAGGCTGAAAAGCCTTAAAAATATAAGTGGAGGTAGCGGGTTTGAACTCGGGACCTCAGGTGTAGTATGCATGCGTGTTACCAGTGGACTAAGGGCCTTGGCCGTGCTAAAACCCAGTCCTAAAATCTTATAAACAAAATCACACGGAAAACCCCAAATCCAAGAACCCTAGAATCGGTTTAATACAAATTGAAGTTCAAATCAATTAGATAATGCTCGAAACTATAGGGCTTTTGTTCCCTATGATAAAATGAGTCTATGAACACACTTAATTACCCGATTCGATGTTTAGGTTGATAAGAACAAATGCCAACGAGTTGCGACTGAAGCTTGAATTCGTTCAACGTGCAATTGTTGATGTTAACCAAATTAAACTTGTGTGAACCTTCAAGTGATGCTCGTGAATCTTAGCCCTCAATCAATTAGAGGTATCAATGCCTGGGAACTGGGTTCGATTAAGGTATGGTTGTGGTGCAAGTAGGTGTCTGAAATCGATGTGGTTGTTTGTTTCAGGAGAAATTGAGAGTTGTAAACGATTAGGATTACTTAGATGATTGTTTAGGTTCGTTTAATTATATTATTATTAGGTTTAAATGCCCGAACGGCTATAAGATTAATAAGTTTCGGTTATTCCATCGATTTGAGTTTGTAACCGGCGTTTAAACGCGTGTAAGGTGCGCATTCAAGTTCGAATCGTGTAATTGAAACGATTTCGGTCGGTTTGAGTGTTAAAACCGAGTGTTTTGTGGGTTTATGGGGCTCACCGGAGCCGCAGCCGGCGGTGGCCGGAGGCCGGCCGGAGAATCGGGGTTGTAGGGGGGATGGTTTGGGTTTTATAAATTTACATAAATAGCCCCTGATGTTTCCTTTTGTTAACATTTTATGTTTAAACTTTAATATTTAAAGTTTCTTAATTGACAAAACAACCCCTAAATTAATTTAAGATTTTAACTCTTACAAATTTAATATTTTCACAAGTTATTATTATTAGTAACAATCTTATTATTAGTTTTATTATTTTGATAGTTATCTCTATTAGTTTTATTAATAAAGCTTTCATTATTAGTACATTATATTATTATTATTATTATTATTATTATTATTATTATTATATTATTATTATTATTATATTATTATTATTATTATTATTATTATTAGTTATTATTATTATTATATAATAATTATCATTATAACCTTACAAACTAAAGGATTAAGAGACAATTAAAGTAATATGCATAAGCAACCCATAAGTTCATGAATGACACAATAGTCCATACAAGAATTTAACAAAGTTAACTTATAATTAAACCAAAAAATACAAGATGTTATAGTCTCCCCTACTTGAAAGAATTTCGTCCCGAAATTAAGAATAAACTAGGTGAACAAATACGGGTATCTCTCCTTCATATGATCCTCACGCTCCCAAGTGAACTCAGCTCCACACTTATTCTCCCAACGAACCTTGACAATTGGAGTAGTTATGGTTCTAGTTCTCTTCATGATGCGATCCATAATTTCAATTGGTTTCTCAACAAAGTGCAATGACTCATCGATCTGAATGTCTTCGAGTGGAACATGCAGACTCTCGTCGGTCAAACACTTTCTAAAGTTTGAGACATGGAACACAGGATGACTCCACTAAGGTAGGAAGGTAGTTCCAGTTTATAAGCCACTTTCCCAACCCTTTTTAAGATTTTGAAAGATCCTACAAATCTTGGAGCTAATTTACCCTTCTTTCCAAAGCGAACAACACCTTTCCGCGATGAAACCTTAAGAAGAACCATATCACCAACTTGGAACTCCAACGGCTTACGACGCTTATCGCCATAACTCTTTTGTCGACTTCTTGCCACTTCAAGGTTCTTGCGGATTGTGGAGACTTTATTGGTCGTTTCTTGTATAAGTTCAGGACCAATGATGAAATTTACACCATTGTCGGTCCAGCAGATCGGAGAACGACACTTACGACCATACAAAGCCTCGAATGGTGCCATCTTGATACTTGAGTGATAACTATTGTTATACGAAAATTCCACGAGCGGTAAATGCGTATCCCAATCACCACCAAAGTCAAGGACACAAAGACGCAGCAGATCCTCAAGGGTTTGGATTGTTCGTTCAGTTTGACCATCGGTTTGAGGATGATAAGTCATACTTAAATCCAATTGAGTACCCAAGAGTTCTTGTATCGAAGACCAAAAGTGTGAAGTGAAACGAGCATCTCGATCGGAAATAATGTGCAACAGCACGCCATGATGACTCATATTTCGTCAATGTAGATGCGAGCTAGTATTGAAACTTTGTATGTATCTCGTATGGGTATGAAATGTGCCATCTTGGTCAAACGGTCAACAACGACCCATATGCTATCATGACCACAAGGTAACTTGGTTATGAAATCCATGGATATATGTTCCCATTTCCATATAGGGATTTCGGGTTGTTCAAGTAAACCACGTGGTCGTTGATGCTTGGCTTTGACCCTTGCACACATGAGACATTTGGAAACATAAGACGCGATATCTTTCTTCATTCCAGGCCACCAATATTGACCACGCAAGACCATGTACATCTTATCGGAGCCAGGATGAATGGAATATCGGGTTTTATGAGCTTCGTTCATAATGAAGTGCCGAAGGTTATCGCGATTCGGAATCCAAAGTCGATTCAAAAAATACCACATGCCGTTTGGTTTTGTCTCCAGCTGTGACTGAACGTTAGACATCAAGTCTTTATCTTTCCCTTCGTCGGTTAGTGCCGCTTGTTAAGCCTCGTGAATGCATAACTCGAGGTGACTATCGATCCTTATGTTTTGTAGCATGATAGTAGCCTCGTTGACATCAACATGAATCTCGGTATCAAATTCTCCTAGTGTATCAAACCATTACCTTTGATCTTGGATTTCTTGGAGCGAGACAGTCTTGTTGTGGACCTTGTGACTCAGCGTCTCGGCTACAACATTCGCCTTTCCAGGATGGTAGTGAATGTTGCAGTCGTAGTCGCTAATCAACTCGATCCAACATCTTTGTCTCATGTTGAGATCCTTTTGGTTGAACACGTGTTGGAGACTCTTATGATCGGTGTAGACTATGCATTGCGTCCCATAAAGATAGTGTCGCCAAATCAATGCGAACACCACAGCGCCAATTTCAAGATCGTGGGTTGTATAATTCTCTTCATGAACCTTCAATTGCCTCGACGCATATGTTATGACTTTGCCTTGTTGCATGAGAACACAACCAAGACCTTGATTAGAAGCATCGCAATACACGGTAAAGTCATCCTTTCCATTAGGAAGTGTAAGAATAGGAACGTTACACAACTTGCATTTCATGTTTCGAAAGCCTCTTCTTGCTCGGGTCCCCACTCAAAGAGTCGATTCTTTTGGGTTAGCACCGTTAATGGTTTAGCAATCTTTGAGAAATTCGCTATGAACCTATGGTAATATCCCGCTAAGCCCAGAAAAGAACAAACCTCGGTTGGTGTTGTGGGAACACACCAATTCTTCACAGCTTTGATTTTTGCAGGATCAACGTGAATTCCTTGGCTATTCACCACATGCCCTAGGAATTGCACTTCTTCTAGCCAGAACTCACACTTGGAAAACTTGGCGTATAATTGTTCCTTCTTCAAAAGTTTGAGAATTTGGCGCAAGTGTGTCTCCTGATCGATTTTCGTCTTGGAATAAATAAGAATGTTATCAATGAACATGATCACAAACTTATCCAAATACGGTTTACATACTCGATTCATGAGATCCATGAACACGGCAGGTGCATTGGTCAAGCCAAAAGGCATAACCATGAACTCGTAGTGTCCATAACGAGTACGAAAAGCGGTCTTTGGAATGTCATCATCGTGAACACGTAGTTGATGATACCCAGAACGTAGATCGATCTTTGAGAATTGAGTTGCTCCTTGAAGTTGATCGAAGAGATCATCGATTCGAGGGAGAGGGTATCGGATTTTGATAGTAAGCTTGTTGAGTTCTCGGTAATCGATGCACATACGAAATGAACCATCCTTATTCTTCACAAACAGTACAGGTGCACCCCACGGTGATGAACTAGGGCGAATGAAACCTTTATCGGTCAACTCTTGCAGTTGACTAGCTAGTTCTTGCATTTCAGACGGTGCAAGACGATAAGGTGATTTAGCCACAGGGTTCACACCAGGGATTAGGTCAATCTTGAACTCAACTTCTCGCACAGGAGGTAGCCCCTTAAGATCCTCGGGAAAAACCTCGGGAAAGTCCCGCACGACAGGAATGTCTTTCAATTCCTTACCCTTGGCTTTCGTATTAACTACATATGCCATGAAAGCCATGTCGTTTTTACTTAAGCACTTGCGGGCCTTGATGCAAGACATGAGTTTGAGTCCATGGGATGATTTCTCCCCAAAGACTTTCAAAGTATCACTAGTCGGTAAAAGAATTCAGATACACTTCTCGAAGCATAGAATTTCTGCATGATGTTTGGCTAACCAATCCATACCAATGGTAACATCAAAGCTTCCCAATTGCATAGGAATAAGGTCGATGAAGAACTCGTATTCGTTAAGGCTTAAGGTGTAATCACGTATTACAACGTCAACGATGATAGATTTTCCATCGGTGACCTCGACCGTGAAAGATCTTTCCAAATTAACACGCGGTTTAGAAAGTATAGGCTCGAATTCCAAGGACACGAAACTCCTATCCGCACCCGAATCAAACAATACAGATGCATAATGACTATTTACAAGATACATACCTGTTTAGTAATAACCCATTATTGGTATGATGAACACATATAGGAATTTTTATTATAAGACAAGAAATGATTTAAAAGGAGTTCAATGACGTACCATTCACCATGTCTTTGTTGGCTTGTGCTTGGTTGGCGTTGATGTTGAAAGCCCTTCCACGAGCCGGTGGCACAGTTCCCGCATTGCGAGGACATTGCGGACGAATATGACCAGGCTCGCCACAGTTATAGCAGGTTCGGTTGGTAAGCATGGCAGTGTTGTTTGGCGCATGAAGACAAGTAGCCACCAAATGATCATACTTCCCACACAATGAGAAGACTCGGCATGGGATGTTGCTTGCATGGTGGTACCTGCACGTGTTACACATAGGATATGGACCAGCATAAGCTCTAGCCACAAGGGCTTGATTTGCAACCACCATTTGTTTTTTAGGAGTATTGGGTGCGGTCACAGCATAGTTGCGTGTCGGGGTGAACTTACGCTTCCTGTTTTGGGATGATGACTCGGCCTTTACCTCCTTTGTTGCCTCGGGTGTCACCTTCGCAGTAGACTTAGAACCCTTTGCCGACATAGTGCCAGCTCTTATATGTTTCTCAGTGAGCTATGCAGTGATAGTAATCGCCTCCTCCAAAGTTGTGGGTCTACTACCCACCACGGCATCTTGAACTTGAGATGGCACCCCCTTAATGAATTTCTCAATGTTACGGGGCACGGTGTCCACCATGTGTGGTAAAAGCATACTCAACTCATGATGTCGGGTGGAATAAGCCAAGTGATTCCCGCCATCTTGTTTAAGGTTCCAGAACTCCTCCTCTAGCTTTTGCAACTCGCTCCTCGGGTAAAACATTTGGATCATGATATCCTTAAATTCCTCCTAGGCCAATGCCAAAGCAACCTCAGTTCCACAGTTTCTCTTTTCACTATTCCACCATGTAGTGCCCGTTGTTGAAGGACACTTGTAGCATAGCAAACCTTGAACTCGTCGGGGCACTCACTAACGATGAACGTGTTCTCCATACTTTCAAACCACTCTAGAAGTCCAGTGGCTCCTTCTTTTCCACTAAAACTAGTGGGTTTGCACGAGTTGAAGTGTTTGAAAGTGCAAGTACGATTGTTCCCGTTTTGGTTGTTGCTATTCTCTCCATGAGCACCGCTATTGTTCCTATTGGTGTTGTTGTTGCTATTAGCCATTAGGGTGCTATTAAGTTCAGAAACCATGGTCGGGATGATGGCAGCCATTTGCCAGGCGATCATTGCAGCTAGCTTACAGTCGGAACTTCCATGCTTTCCATGGTGACGAGACATACTAGATATACAAAAATAAGTTAGTTACGGGAATGAGGATAACAAAGGATAGTAGTTTAGACAAAGACAAGCTAAGGTTGTAAGGTACACGGAATGATTCCATTTGGTAACGCATTACCATTTGGAAACATTGACACGTCAAGGTGACTTGACCCATTTGCCTTAGAAACTTGTGTATATTAACCATAGTTTATCACTCATCCCAGAAATCCCTAGGTAAGCATGACTAGTCCCGTAGGATTTATGCGAAATGCTTGCCTTAGCCCGAAGGCCTTTTGCTAGGAAATCCAGGATACAGGTGTCTATGTGTCACACAATATTTCTTAGGTTCATGGAATCAAAACCTTGATGAGATTTATATAGATTAGACATAACGTCTAAAGATCCAAGTCATAAGCATAAACATAAGATTCCACGTGTCGTCGAGAATAAGATTAAGAAGTTTCATGTTCAGGGAGAGTCAAAGAGTCAAAGATAAGTTTAGGGATACAAGCAACAATGTTTAGAAAATCCTATGCTAAGGCATCAAATTGCACATAAGAGGGCATAGCATTATGTAGCATGCAAACTATATAATTTACAAGATAGAACTATAATTCTATAAGGTTCATGCATACTATAGTCTAGGTCACCATTTCTAATAACCTAAATCCATATAGTTATGGGCTCTGATACCAATCTATCACACCCCAACCTTGACGGCGGAAATGTCGAGGTGTGAGGGTTAAGATCATTCACAGCCACATAACGCTATGAACAATCCCAAATATATATTCATAAGTTCCAAATGTATTATTACAATTAAAAGTCTCAAACAAAGAAAACATCATGCACAAAAGTTAAAATGTAACAAGCCCATCCATTTATTTATATCTAGGTCCAATCCTAGATGTGATAAGCTTCAAAGAGTAGTAATCAAACTTGAGCATTTCCTGAAACAAGTTAAAAATAAAAGGTTAACAAAATGTTGGTGAGATTTCCATAGTTTGCAATACATAAGTATATAAAAGATGGAAATTCATGTTGTAAGTTAGATACAAAGTAACTAGGGATGTAAGACAGGATGCACAATCAACCTTGACAAAGTTTTACAAGTCTCAAACGTTTACAAGTATATACGATTAGCTAAGTGTACTTGGATCAACCAAGCATGCTTGTCAGGCCCATAGATCTATGACGTCGCTAGGCTAGCAATAGATAATGATTGTACATATATTCGACATTACATGGTAGCTACAAAGGTCAACTAACCATA
The DNA here is from genome assembly GCA_025506515.1 of Flaveria trinervia. NCBI lineage: Eukaryota > Viridiplantae > Streptophyta > Magnoliopsida > Asterales > Asteraceae > Flaveria > Flaveria trinervia. The sequence continues at coordinate 58,032,790 of CM046455.1, forward strand.
ACATACAGGTGAAATACCATAAGTTTACAAGAATCAAACGTTTACAAGTGCCATGTTTATAAAGTAACATGTTTCACCCCAAAGTGTGAACATATGAAAAAGGGATATAGAAATACTCACCTTATCAATAAGTATATAATTGATGAATAAAAAGAAAAATAATAGTCGTCGTTCCAACGTAAACCTTCACGAGGTACCTAATATATATATTTAAAAGATTTTAAGTTTAATAATAAGATTAACGTTTAAACATAATCTAGGGTTCCAGGGAAATTTTGACTTGATATATAAAGTTCATAATTAAAATACTTTTGTTTCCATTTTAATGAAAAAGATTTCACCAATATAATAATCTATCATAACGAAATAAATTTTGAATCAATTGATATAATTAACATAAATAATAAGTGTAAATACATTTTTATATTTTTATTTACAAAACTTATAATTTTAAACAACAACATTTGAACCAATAATGATTTTTAATGATTTAAATCATTATTTAAAATATTTTCTTTGTAATAATAAACTAACTATAATTCTTGTTAAAAAATTGTTGACATTTATTTAAAGACATAAATTTGTATAAATTTGATAAAGTGATTTACAAGTAGATTTTGTTTATAAAATTAATTTTACTAATTTTTTAGAAATTTTATATATTTTTTTGAAGGCTGAAAAGCCTTAAAAATAAGTGGAGGTAGTCGGGTTCGAACTCGGGACCTCGGGTGTAGTATGCATGCGTGTTACCAGTGGACTAAGGGCCTTGGCCGTGCTAAGACCCGGTCCTAAAATCTTATAAACAAAATCACATGGAAAACCCCCAAATCCAAGAACCCTAGAATCGGATTAATCCAAATTGAAGTTCAAATCAATTAGATACATGCTCAAAACTATAAGGCTTTTGTTCCCTATGATAAAACGAGTCTATGAACACACTTAATTACCCGATTCAATGTTTAGGTTGATAAGAACAAATCCCAACGAGTTGTGACTGAAGCTTGAATTCGTTCAACGTGCAATTGTTGATGTTAACCAAATTAAACTTGTGTGAACTTTTGAGTGATGCTCGCTAATCTAAGCCCTCAATCAATTTGAGGTATCAATGCCTAGGAACTGGTTTCGATTAAGGTATGGTTGTGGTGCAAATAGGTGTTTGAAATCGATGTGGTGTTTGTTTCAGGAGAAATTGAGAGTTGTAAACGATTAGGATTACTTAGATGATTGTTTAGGTTCGTTTAATTATATTATTATTAGGTTTAAATGCACGAACGGCTATAAGATTAATAAGTTTTGGTTATTCCATCAATTTGAGTTTGTAACCGGCATTTAAACGCGTTTAAGGTGCGCATTCAAGTTCGAATCGTGTATTTGAAACGATTTAGGTCGGTTTGAGTGTTAAAACCGAGTGTTTCGTGGGTTTATGGGGCTCACCGGAGCCGCAGCCGGCAGTGACCGAAGGCCGGCCGGAGAATCGGGGTTATAGGGGGGATGGTTTGGGTTTTATAAATTACATAAATAGCCCCTGATGTTTCCTTTTGTTAACATTTAATGTTTAAACTTTAATATTTAAAGTTTCGTCATTGACAAAACAACCCCTAACTTTATTAATTTAAGTTTTTAACTCTTACAAAATTAATATTTTCACAAGTTATTATTATTAGTAACAATCTTATTATTAGTTTTATTATTTTGATAGTTATCTCTATTAGTTTTATTAATAAAGCTTTCATTATTAGTACATTATTATTATTATTATTATTATTATTAGTTACTATTATTATTATTATTATTATTATTATTATATTATTATTATTATTATTATTATTATTATTATTATTATTAGTTGTTATTATTATTGTTGTTATATAATAATTATCATTATAACCTTACAAATTAAGGATTAAGAGACCAATTAAAGTAATATGCATAAGCAACCCATAAGTTTCATGAATGACACAATTAGTCCATACAAGAATTTAACAAAGTTAACTTATAATTAAACCAAAAATACAAGATGTTACATATAGGTTTGTAGTTTTCATTATACGACAGAACCATTAGCATGGTTCAATCGTGTGACTGACTCATGCGGTTGATTCATACGTATGACTGAAGGTCCAGTCGTGCAACTGAATCAATCTTATGTCTTCGTCATATGACTGATCCAGTCTCCTAGTTTAGTCGTGCAACTGGTTCATAAGCATGATTCATTCATGCGTATGGTTCATGACTATGGTCCATTAGCATGAATAATCACCCGACTAGGTTGAACACATTTCTAATCATTATTGACTAAGAACTATGTACAACAACCTCAAACCCATATAAGATGTTCATATATATGAATTATAAAGACAAATAAACATCAAAGCATATCATATTTCATTAAGTTATTACATTACACATGTGTAAGAAATGAAAGACTTTTACATTAACAACATAAACTAGGGACATAATGTATCAACAAAGTCCCCTTTGGACCTAGTTTAGTCTATTTTCTATCATCTTCACATGCTCTTGGATTTCTGTACTTCTCTTCTCCAGTGAAACCTGCGTGTATCTCGAATGCAAAGCAGAGTCGTATAACATGTTGGAACTATAGAGCTTGTATAATATCTTGTGTGTCAAAGAACAGTGGCCACTTGTATAAAGTGTAGACATCTTCAGCAGACAAGTTAGTAAGCCACATTGGGTCAAATACCCTGATAGTCCCAATCTTTCCATTTCTATTCAAAACTATGACCGCTTCACCGTCCTCCGGTCATAATACCACCGTTTGAAGTGTGGAGTGAAGTCCTAAAGCATCTGCCGTAAGTTAATCTTAGACATTATGCGTGGGGGACTCCACTTCAACACTACTTTAGGCCTTCCAGGTATAGGATCAACTTCAGTCTTATGAATGAACCACTTAGGTTGTTGAGGTCTAAAGTTGACCCATCTGGTGTGGTATTCTTTCTTCAGTGCTGTCTCAAACCATCCCGACATCTTCCTTGGGTTGGTATACAAAAGGTCTAAACATGCCAATCTGTTTAGCTCAAAACCAGGAAGAGTCTTCAAATCATGTGGATATCTGAAGTACTCAATCCCCTTTTCTCTCTTCATAGCATAGACATCCAAGTCATAAAATAGGCCCATGCAATGAACTTTCCTGACACTTTCTTATGTCTCTTGACTCTGTATAGTTTGGTGTAGGCATTTTGCTTTGGAGGTGCACGTTGGGCTTTCATTACAGCAAAACAAGCTGCCCATTCAACCTTCTTAATATCAACATTAGCATCCGAAGCTTGGGCCTTACTTTCATCCTTTTCTTTTATTTTCTCCATCTCCTCCAACTTCTTAAAAGTATCACTGCTAAAAGTTTCACCCAAGTTGGGGATAACGTTGCCCTCAGGGTCAGTGTACTATGGATAGTAATCAGCTATGACATCCTCTATCTCTATCTCATCCACATCTTTTAGCTCCTCATCACTCAAAACATCAACTTCTAGGGCATCTTTAACAAGCTCATCAAGATTCAGTCTAAACATTTTAGCGAGCTACTCGTTAGTCAGGTCATGAATGATTTCTCCTTTTTTGGGAGTGTGCTCACTGACCTTCTAACAATCCCTTGCAAGTCAAGAATCATAGTTAGCTAAGTCTTGACTTGATGAAGGGGAAGAACATCATAATCATCAACTTGTGGACCATCGCTTTTGCCATGATCATGTGTTCTTTAGCTGGAGCTGCAGAGGATGCGGCTCTTTTGGAGCGCCTCTCTTGAGCTGCTTGAGTTGAGGCAGATGCAGATGCGCCACCTTCTTGATCATTATCATCCTAATCATCTTCTTTTCCTTTTCCACTTGGTCTTGCTTCTTCCTCATCATCATCTTCTTTTGATTCATCATCTGTAAGCTCATCATCATCATCTCCACTATCATCACCATCATCTTTAATCTTTAGGGGCTCACCCTTAGATCCCTTGAATCTTAGCAACAGCTTCTTATTCTTTTCCTCCAACCCCTCTATTCTCTTGACAGATGCCATCACTAGCTCATTTTGGGCCTTCAGTGCATGGTGAGCTCGACCTAATGTTCTCTCGTGAGCAACACTTTTCTCTATCAGCTAAGCAATCTGTTTTCCTTGGGCAATGTTGATAGTCATCAGCTGGTCATCTAGTTGGCTCTAAGATCATCTGTAGCTAACAGCTTTAGCACCAGTCTTTTGAAGCTAGCCAGTTGTTCCTCTAACCCAACAGTGGGTAGAGTAGAGCCCGATGTAGGTGGGAAGTGGGTGGATGTGCCGGCTTGGTGAGTAGTGGGTGTAGTGGAGGATGTGGTGTAGATAGGAGTAGTAATGGAAGTGGATTGTGGTGAAGCTATGTTGGGTATTATGGGTGAGGTGGATGTGAATGTATGAGTGGTGGTGGGGGTATCAGTGGCTGTAGAGGTGGTAGTGAGTGTGGTGGTGGTAGTGGCTATGGTAGTGTGGTGGCTATGGTAGTGGTGGTGGTTGTGGTGGTGGAACAAGTGATCAGGATGATACACTGTCTCTTTCTCTTTTTGCCATTCGGATGGGTCATCCACTTCTTCTGCGACCCCTTGGCGATAGGGGCTCCCCCTAAGCTAATCGGCTGGCCGGGTGTGTATGTTGGATCAGTGAAATCAGTATTACCACCCTTAGACCCAGCTTGGCGTCCACCAACCGCCTCTTTCCCTTTCTCGATAGCCACAACCCGGCTACCGACTTGCCTGACGAGAGGCCCATCATCAGACTCTTCTTCTTCATCTAATAAAAAGTCCTGGTGGAAAGCAGCCTGCTCAGATCCACCAGGTGTATCAGAAGTACCATGTGGAGATAGTGGAGATATAGTGGATGAGTCAGTGGCCCTTGATTGACTGGGACCAGCATCTCCACCACCTTGACCGTCATCAAGGTCATCATCGTTATCATCATCTTCTTCATCAGTGGGAACCACTACGGGCTCAACATCATAATCACTATCATCATGACACCACTTCTTACGAGAGGGCGCCACATAATCCTCATTTGCCAGATGTCCAAACAATCTCCTGACCGGGGGCTTCACCTACTTCCCCCGGTATACCTTCATCCTCCCCAAAGTGGTGTCATATATCACCTCTAATACAACAGCATCATCATTCTCCTTTGGCAATAAAGGAAGCTTCTCGTGTATAATCAACTTCAAGAAACATGGATACATATAGAAACCTTCCTTGCCCTTGGCCTCAATGTTCTCTATCAAGTAGGAGAACAACATACGGGAGAAACTGAATGGGTGGTTCAGTACCAGTGCAACGTATGCATTCTAGATTTGGTTAGACATCTCATCAAATCCTCCACGCCTGGAGGCTATGCACTTTAGGATCACATGTGCCAGGTACTTGAACTGGGGGCATATATTGCTATTGTTCAACACGTCGGCATTGATTTCCCCAGCGTACTTGATCCTCAGAAAGCAACCACGAACAGTCAGTGGATGCAACTTGGTTGGGTAGGCTCTGTCCTCACCCAGATCCAAGACCCTCCTTAGATTGTCTTCGTAATCTCAATCTCCTGTCCGAATATAGAGCTCCAAATATAGTGGGGCTCAACGGACTGGTCAACTACAGCACTTTCCCAGAAAGCCTGTTGAATAAATCTGTACGGTGTGTAGGGTGTAGAAATAGCCTTGTAGATCCTCAATCTACGCAGAAAGGCAATAATCCCAGTGAACTCTGAAGCGTTCTGGGATGTAGCATCCAGATAAGCACAAATGTTATGCTTAGTGCTCATAGTCCATCTCTCAGCCATATTGCTGCAACACAAAAAACATATACATTAGATTTGTGCATAAGAGATAACAGTTGAATTTAGTTGATGTTGATCAAACTGGTTCAATCGTGTGATTGAACCATAAGACTGAGTTCAGTCGTACGATTGAGCCTGTGACTGGGTTCAGTCTTGCGATTAAGCCTGCGACTTAGTCATATATTAATCCATGCGGTTGAGTCAGTCGTGCGACTGAGTGACCGATTGACTCACTCGTGCGATTGAATCATGCGCCTGGTTCAATCGTGCGACTGAGGTTCATATGGGGTGTCTATTTGCATCTTGCTCTGTTTGACACTCTAACTTAGAATCATTGTCAAAACGTTAGATTACACTTCGTGTTTAGACTTACTAGATCCGCAGGGACTCGATATAGCGCTAAGTGTCTTTTAAATCAACCTTAATGTCCATGTAAGTGGTATATTTTAAGAGTTTAGTCCCGGTTATTGATCTTAACATTTGCGGTCATTTAGGGTTCGATTAAACCATTCATTTGAACCGATTTCAGTTGCAAAGTACCTGTAGATGAGTAGGAAACCAGTTAGTATCACAATCGAAGTAATCGGAATTTTTAGCAGAGTGTCTGTGTATGGGCGGTTTTTGAGAGTTTTTTGAAGGGTGGTAGGATATACGAGCAACTAACCCACTTATTTATACTGTTTTGAGTTTCAGTCGTGCGACTGGACCCATACGCATGATTCATTCATGCGACTGGGGTCCAGTCGTGCGATTGGCTCAGACTCCTTTATCCAGTCGTACGATTGGTTCATTCTTATGATCCAATCGCATGATTGTCTCACACTCATGGTCCAATCGTGTGTTTGGATCATACTTATGGTTCAATCGTGCGATTGGCTCATACTTATGATTCAATTGTGCGATTGGCTCATACTTATGAGTTTGACCTCATACATTTCCATACACTCAAAATCAAACTTTTGACATATAACATTATTACCAATGATCATCTCACACATGACCCTTTTAACAAAAAATCATTTGATCACCTCAGACGTGATCCTTTTAATTTAGAGTCGATTGGTCACCTCAGACATGACCTTTTTAATTTGTGATTCACAGAGTTCATCTACTTATATAGTTTGACATTTAGGCAAAGCTAGAAAACAAAAACAAAAAAACAGCTTTAATAAAGACAAAAGAAGATATATTTTTGTGTTTTTGGTTTGAGGTGGATTGAAACCTTTTAAACATCATCTAACAGATTTTTTCTCTTGAGCAGAATAGCTTCAATTAATTTTATCATTTCCGGAAAGATTCATATGGAATCATACAGGTATATCATAGTCATTTGGGACCCTTTTATAAGGACTTTGATACTAGATTATTGTTTGTCTGAGAGTCAATAGCACTTTCAGGAAATCATACTAGAGCTATAAGATGCACACAATGATTTTGACTGTCGAAAGTTGTAGCCACAATGATTGTCAGTATATTTTTCCACTAAAATCCATACACATATTTTTTACTCACATTTGTGATAAGTTAGGTTAAATTATTTCAACAAGCATTTATGGATCCCACATGTAAGGCCTCGTTCCCGAGCACCTCACAGTTGGTCATTCATTGCACTTAAAACATTATAAAACATACATTTATTTTGCAGCAGAATTTAAATCTTTCATTAATAACTAAAAACATGACATTTCATTCATTTACAACATTTGTTTTCATCACAAAATACAAAGACATGTCAAAATACGGATGCCAGCCTCAAAATGCTCCCAGAAGCTTATGCATCCATGCCTGCAACTCCTCAGCATCAACAAATACCTGCCAACTATCATGCATACAAAAGTCAGCGACGCTGAGTGAGTTCTAGCTTTTATAATAAAATACTTTACTTTTATCAAAACCGTTATTTACTTTCTTTCAAAAATCATACTATACTTTACAATCGTTCGTGATCATGCATCATGCGTACATACAAATAATATCATTATTATCATCGTCATTACATTCATTAACTTCTGTTCATTCAACGTATTACATTATCGTTCACTTCTCTTTCTAGATCCGGTCAGAATTTACCCTCTTTGTGGCACTCAGCCATGATTACTGAGATCGAATGACAAGGATCCTGTTTAGTACATTATTACGATAATTCATTTACGTTCATTCATCTCTTTGCTCATTACTCTTTATTACTCGAATCTTGCCTCGTGCAATATCCCCGACTCATGCTCGAAAGATCATGTTGTGCCGGGGCCTGCTCACAAACCCCCGACTCATGTCCAAAGACTGACACAGCACCGGGATACGCGACAAAGATCCCGTATGAGTCAATTACAGGGATTGAACTCTATCCGAGTCTGTTGTAACACAAAGTTGCTCACCTCATTATCTCGTCTCATGCAATACCCCATCACCAATACAGGCACATCATACATACATAACACACATCAACATAAGCCATCACATCATAACCAGCCTATCTCCCCATACTACCCATTAAACCACTTAGAAAACCTTAAGTCCAAACTAGGCGCATGGGACCTTCCAGGCGCATGAGCATAAAAATTCTAAGTAAAACAGTCTGGGCGCATGGGCACTATTTGGGCGCTTCTGCCCTGTTCAGGCGCTTTACCACTATGCAGGCGCATCAACACTTAGCCGTTTCAATCACTTTGGGCGCATGGAACTATTTAGGCGCATCAACCTTTAACCGTTTCAATCACTTTGGGCGCATGGCACTATTTAGGCGCATGGCCAGCACTTGGACGCATGACCAACCTTTAGACGCATGGCCAACATACTGGGCGCATAGGCCACTATTTAGGTGCATGGACCACTGTTCATGTCATCAAAACATTCTAAAATATTTTCTATGCTACCAACATCACCCGATTATCATTCCAATGATACCCAAGCACAGATCTAACATACTAAGGCCATATAAGCATGCTAAACATCATCACCAACCCATAAGCCAACTCTAAAACATACATACATACATACATCATTCGAACATAAGACTGTAGACCCATGGTTTCTTTCAAAATGTTTACTTAGTATGCATAATAGCTCCAAACAAGTTGAAAATCAGTAAAAGAGGGGTTCTAGAAACTCACCTGGAGCAGCCTTTGAGCAACACACTTCCAGTTCGAGAGCCACCTTTGATTCAGCTCTTGAATCCCGAAAACAAACACTAAACACCAAGAACTTCGGTCAAGAACTCGAAACCCAGCTGAAACCGAGCTCATAGAAGAGAAGACTTACCTTTATAGCTGCTTCTTCCTCTTTCTCTCTCTAGAACCGAGGCTCTCTCTCTTCTTTCTTCCTCCGAGAGCAAAAGCAGCTTTCTGCTTTTGATATGGGCGACCATGCCCCTTTAAACCTTAATAATAAGGTTTTATACTTTGTGCACTTTATCCCCCTCCACTTGTGCTCATTATCTATTCTTTCTATTTACTTTTCTTTTCCTTTCCTTTAAATAGAAATTCAGGGTGTTACAAGTCTACCCCCCTTAAAGAGGTTTCATCCCCGAAACCTGTCGCTTCTCGAACAGTTACGGGTAACACTGTCTCACCTCTTCTTTGATCTTGCACTTAAAATTAGATACCTTTAGGCTTCACTGCACTCGCATAAGTGAAACCATCATCCTCCTTAGCCTATTCTCTTCTTCTTATTAATAATGGCCACCGGTTGCTTCTCGTGGTTGGATACTTTGTCCATCTCAATGTTCTCTAGTAGCATGATCATATCCTCATCGGTTGAGCTCTTTCTTAGACGAGATGCATGGAATATCAGATGAATTCTACTTAACTCAGCAGGTAGCTCCAGTCGATGTGTCACTTCTCCTACCTGAGCAACAACGAGGAATGACTCTCTACACTTTAGTATTATCTTTACTCGATTCCAAATCAAGAAATCCGCTTTCCTGGTCGAAGCCTTCATCATAATTCATTGTCGTAGGTCGACACCAAACTCTGGTTGTGCACGGTTGATCAATCCATCTCCTTGCAACACTTGGGGTTCGAGTCGTAGATTACTGATCAACTCACCCGGAGATGTACATCTATCCACCTACGCCTATCTTAAGCAGTCTAGCAGGAACAAGCACTCTCTCTCAATTCTATCGCGCAATCCTTTAGGGCATCTAGGTGACCTAATGAATTCATTAACAGCAATCTCTACATCGAAGGGCTAATCGATGTTCTTTCTCCTAACATGCCACTTACAACAGAAAGTAGTAGGAACGAGACTACTACTAGCATCGCATTCATATCATAGATGCACAAAATTTTAAATTACCAGAAACATACCTGACATCAAGTCGAAGTCCGCTCCAGTCTCCTCTCGATCATGACAAAAGCTGTAGCCTTCACCCTCTGTTCCCTTTCCTCGCACCGGAGCTCCTGCTTTCAACTTCTTACAATCCCTGCTCAGGTGTCCAGTCTCGCCACAGTCGTAGCACTTAGCCATGCGACAATCCCTCGCCCTGTGGCCTTCCTTCCCGCACTGGAAACAGACATTCAGTCCCCACTTGCATTCCCCCTCATGGCCTCTACCGCACTTTTTGCATACTTCTCCTTTTCTTCTATTCTCTTCCGATCATTGTCCCTCGACGCCATACCTTCATACACAAATCCACTATCATTGTCTCTCCTTCCTTTCCCCTTCTTAACATAGGCTTGCTCCTCCCATTCGTTTGTCATCGCCATCACCCCCCGCTCGTCGTACAACCTTCCCACCAGGTCAACTGCCAACCTAAATGTGCTCGGTCGGGCAACGATCATGTGCCTACGGATGTCCTCCGGCGAGCCCTGATATACCTCTTGATCTTTCGCGAAAGAGGTGTCATCTGATCCGGCACTAGACGTGCCATCTCGGTGAATTTAGTGGTATACTGCTGATGTGTCATCGTTCCTGCCTCCAGCTGCAGGAACTCCCTCTCAACTTTATCCATCTCACGGTGAGGACAGAACTCCTCAATAACCAACTTCTTCTCCCAATAGCTCTGCAACCCTCGGCTTGGACTATATTGTCCCACCAGCACAGAGCCGAGTCTACAAAAGAATGGGCAGCAAACTTTACTTTCTGATCCTCCCGGCACTCGCTGATATTCAATACCGCTTCCATCTCTCTCACCCATCAGTGAGCAGCAGCAGCAGTGCCATTACTATCAAAGGTAGGGGCTTACACCTTTGGAATGCCCCTAATTACAGCGTCGTGCTGCCTCAGGCACAGGCTCTTCTTCCTCCTCTTCCTCGTCAGTAGGGATACCATTTCGGCCTCCGGTTGTTTTCCCCTTCCCGAGGACCTATTCCTCTCCTTCCTTTCCTCGCTCCTCACAGCCGTGATGACTTCAGTCACCACGGACGGTAAGGTTGTCTGCATGACATGGTGTACTTCCTCAGCAATCGCCTCCCTAGTTGAGGCATTCAAACTAGCATCCTCATTCTCTTCGCTCCGGCCATGAACCTCATGGTTCTCATTGGTCGTCTCAGGAGCCTTAGCACTACTCCTAGTCACACGTGAATGGCCTCTGCCTCTAGGAGCCTTGGAAGATTTTTGCCCAGCCATCCTCTAGCACACTATAAGATTTAGACACCAACACGGTCATTCAAGGTAATAACTCGGTTTATGTCAAGTATAGTAAGTCCCTAATTACAGTGGCCAGTTCTGATTAGCCACTTACTTTACTTTCATACCCCAAGCATTTCCTATCCTGACTACATCAGTATCTAAATCTACTAAGAGCACATAAATCATATAGCATGCGCACATAATACCAGTTATCATTAACTTACTTAAACGTTTACATAAACCTTTACCTGCAAGCACGTAGCTACTAGGATTGGCATCCCTTTCCTTTTAGTCCCATTCTCAGTTTAAGATTAGGTTTTTCAAATATTTACCCAATTCACTTAAACTTTTGCTCTGATACCAACTAGTAAGGCCCCGTTCCCGAGCACCTCACAGTTGGTCATTCATTGCACTTACAACATTATAAAACGTACATTTATTTTTCAACAGAATTTAAATCTTTCATTAATAACTAAAAACATGCCATTTCATTCATTTACAACAATTTTATTCATCACAAAAGACAAAGACATGTCAAAATACGGATGCCAGCCTCAAAATGCTCCCAGTAGCTTATGCATCCATGCCTGCAACTCCTCAGCATCAACAAATACCTGCCAACTATCATGCATACAAAAGTCAGCGACGCTGAATGAGTTCTAGCTTTTATAATAAAATACTTTACTTTCATCAAAACCATTATTTACTTTCTTTCAAAAATCATACTATACTTTACAATCATTCGTGATCATGCATCATACGTACATATAGATGAAATCATTATTATCTTCGTCATTACGTTCATTAACTTCTATTCATTCAACGTATTACATTATCGTTCACTTCTCTTTCTAGATCCGGTCAGACTTTACCCCCTTCGTGGCACTCAGCCACGATTACTGAGGTCAAATGACAAGGATCCTGTTTAGTACATTATTACGATAATTCATTTACGTTCATTCATCTCTTTGCTCATTACTCTTTATTACTCGAATTTTGTCTCATGCAATATCCCCGACTAATGCTCAAAAGCTGATACTGTGCCGGGGCCTGCTCACAAACCCCCGACTCATGTCCAAACACTGACATAGCACCGGGATACGCGATAAAGATCCCGTATGAGTCAATCACAGGGATTGAACTCTATCCGAGTCTGTTGCAACACAAAGTCGCTCACCTCATTATCTCATCTCATGCAATACCCCATCACCAATACAGGCACATCATACATACATAACACACATCAAACATAAGCCATCACATCATAACCAGGCCTATATCCCCATAATAACCCTTAAACCACTTAGAAAACCTTAAGTTCAAAGTGGGCGCATGGGACCTTCCAGGCACATGAGCATAAAAATTCTAAGTATAAAACAGTCTGGGCGCATGGGCACTATTTGGGCGCTTCTGCCCTGTTCAGGCGCTTTACCACTATGCAGGCGTATCAACACTTAGCTGTTTCAATCAATTTGGGGGCATGGCACTATATAGGCGCATGGCACTATTTAGGCGCATGGCACTATTTAGGCGCATCAACCCTTAGTTGTTTCAATCACTTTGGGCGCATGGCACTATTTAGGCGCATGGCCAGCACTTCGCGCATGACCAACCCTTAGACGCATGGCCAACATGCTGGGCGCATGGGCCACTATTTAGGCGCATGGACCACTGTTCATGTTCATCAAAACATTCTGAAATATTTTCTATGCTACCAACATCACTCGATTATCATTCCAATGATACCCAAGCACAGATCTAACATACTAAGGCCATCTAAGCATGCTAAACATCATCACCAACCCATAAGCCAACTCTAAAACATACATACATACATACATCATTCGAACATAAGACTGTAGACCCACGGTTTCTTTCAAAATGTTTACTTAGTATGCATAATAGCCCCAAACAAGTTGAAAATCAGTAAAAGAAGGGTTCTAGAAACTCACCTTGAGCAGCCTTTGAGCAACACACTTCCAGTTCGAGACCCAACTTCGATTCAGCTCTTGAATCCCGAAAACAAACACTAAACACCAAGAACTTCGGTCAAGAACTCGAAACCCAGCTGAAACCGAGCTCATAGAAGAGAAGACTTACCTTTATAGCTGCTTCTTCCTCTTTCTCTCTAGAACCGGGGCTCTCTCTCTTTTCTTTCTTCCTCCGAGAGCAAAAGCAGCTTTCTGCTTTTGATATGGGCGACCATGCCCCTTTAAACCTTAAAATAATAAGGTTTTGTACTTTGTACACTTTATCCCCTCCACTTGTGCTCATTATCTATTCTTTCTATTTACTTTTCTTTTCTTTTCCTTTAAATAGAAATTCGGGGTGTTACACCACACTTATGGTATTCCTCGGGAGATTTTTGAGCGGTCTATGGGTATTTGACAAGAAGAAACTATTCTAAGAGCTTTCAAAGAGATGCCAAGCCTCATGCAAGTTCCATCGCATAGCAGAGAGGCGCAAACAACAATGAATTCTAGAATATTTAGGTTATGCTTATCCTCAGGTCAGTGTCATCGCACAGCAGAAAGGCACACAACCTATCTTCTTATAAGAGCATATTTTTTCTTTTGCACATAACACACCAACAACATTAGTCATTAGCTTGATTGCACTTACCCATATTTTTTCATATGCTTTGCACATTTTTATGGTCATCCGCACACATTTGTGGCGCTTATTTTGCTTGTCATCCCTTATTGGAAATGCGTTGATTGTATTAACCAGGGATAAGATGAGAACCCATAGCAAGTTGAACAAATTACTTTAAATTTGGTTCACCCAGGAGCTCTACTCGTCTATTGTGTTGAATCTACCGACACATCATATAATGAACTAGCAACCTCTAGGCCTACTTTCTCTATGTTACCTCAGTAGCAAGCTAGTTTACTATCATTTTCCTTTATTTTTCTTAGACTTCTTCAGGCTTGTAATTTGAATATAGAAATTTGATCATTTAAGTATTTTTTTGAAGTCCCAAACAATTAAATCCCTGTGTACTATCATTTTCTAAAATTGTTGAATTAATCTCACAGAAATGATTTCTTTGCTTTCAGCTTACCTGTCCGCCCTCGTTTTTTTTAAGTAATTAAATACTGAAACTAATTTAAATACTGAAACTAAACTATTATCCCCCTAAAATTCTAAAACCGAAAATATTTTTGTGTTTTTGGATTTTTAAAGACAAGAAAATAAAATTAAAGAATAAAAGAAAAAATGTGGCGGAATAAGAACTCGACTCTTCTGGAATCATAACATTTTTTTTCATGCCATTGACCTCCAAAAGATATAAAACCGAGGTTTGTCAAAAGCTTTTTTGTAGAGGTCGATGCATTGATAATCCGTATTAATTTTAACAACATTGATTAATTGCTTTTCAAAACAGTCATGTATAAAGTGATATTTAATACCGATATGTTTAGTTTTTAGGTGTTGGACTGGATTTTTAGTGACAGCAATTGCAGCATAATTATCAACAAAGATAGGGGTGTTAGAAAATTCCAAACCGTAGTCCCATATTTGATGTTGAATCCAAATGATTTGTGAACAGCAACTTGCAGTAGCAACATATTCAGCTTCACATATTTACAAAGCAACAGATGTCTGCTTCTTACACTGCCAGGTGACTAATCGTCTTCCAAAGAACTGGCATCCCACTAATGTTGACTTGTATTTCATCTTGCAACCACCATAGTCCGAGTCACTATACATTGTAAGCTCAAAGTCATCATCATGAGGATACCACAACCCGAGTGTTAGAGTACCCTTCAAATAACGAAAAATCCTTTTTACACCAATTAGATGTTTCACTTTTGGTTTAGCCTGATATCTGGAACAGACACATGTGGCGTACATAATATCAGGACGAGAGGCTGTGAGGTACATCAGAGATCCAATCATTCCTCGGTACATAGTGGCATCAACCAGATCACCATTTTTGTCGGGTGCCACATCATGGTTTGTGGCAAGTGGAGTTCCAGCAACAGTTGAATTCTCCATGTTGAGTCGACTAAGGATATCTCCTACATATTTGGACTAATGCAGGAAAATTCCATTTGGTGTCTGATCCACCTGTAACCCAAGAAAGAACTTCATCTCTCCATAGCACTCATCTTAAAGTCAGCTTTCATCACTGATTCAAATTCTTTACACAATTCTTTATTTTTGGAACCAAAGATTATGTCATCCACATATATCTGTACCAGTAGTAAATCACCATCCTTTTCTTTGATGAATAGCGTGCAGTCAATAACCGCTCTGCGAAATCCATGTTTCACCAGATGAGTAAAGAGTTTCTCATACCAGGCTCGAGGGGCTTGATAAAGATCATAAAGAGCCTTTTCAAGCTTATAAACTATATCCCGATGATAAGGATCCTTAAATCCTTCGTATTGACTGACGTACACCATTTAACGGATTTCACCATGAAGGAATGCACTTTTCACATCCAATTGATAAACTTTGATTTTCATGTAGGATGCATATGCTAAGAATATACGTATTGCTTCCATCCTTTCCACAGGTGCAAACACTTCATTGTAGTCAATTCCTTTAACTTGTCTAAACCCTTGAACGACAAGCCGAGCTTTGTTTCTGATTATGACCCCTTGGTCATCTTTCTTGCACTTAAGAACCTATTTAGTGCCAATCACCTTAGCACCTTCGGGTCTATCCACAAGAGTCCATACTCTTAACTTCTTAAACTAAAGGAGTTCCTCTTGCATAGCACTAACCCATGTCTCATCATTTAAAGCTTCACTTACATATTTTGGCTCAAATTAAGACACAAAATATCGATACGCATCATCGTGTAGATAACCTTTTTCCATGACTGTGGCATAATCAGCTGAGTATAGCTGATTTCATGTCTGACTCCCGATAGAATATCCCCGATGACATTATTCAGGGGATGATTCATATTAACTCGAGTTCCAGGAGTGGTGGGAACAGCTACCTCATTATCCAGATTTTGAATTCCTGGTTTAGTTTCTTTGGTTGTTGGAGTATGGGGTTCAGAAGTTCCAGGGGCATCAAGATCAGATGCTTGTGTACTTTCGGTAGTGGGAACCTATTCCTCCTGGTCCACACTTGTCGTCTCATCAGCTTCATCATCCAAGGAAGACTCACTTACCTCAAGTTATCCCCCTAAAGGGTTAGAAGTATCGTCTAATGGAACCGATGATGTTTGGTCTAGTGGAGGAGTATTCAAAACATCATACATCATGCGAGCAGATAACTCATCATCAGGATGTGAAGGAGATATATTGAAGGACTTGAAAAATCCATCATAGTCAAAGAAGAAGGAAGGTCCTTTGCTGGCAGGGGGTGGTGTATCTTTGGACATCAACATTGCACCATACTTCTACCTGAAATGTTGAGTTTTTATAAACTCTCTTGTTTGGTATACTATATCCAAGAAAGATACCTTCTTCTGCCTTCTCACAAAACTTCCTGGTCTGAGTTTTCTTTAACATCATGCATGGGGCTCCAAATGGTTCTAGATACTCCAAGTTGGGTTTACATCACTGGAGTAATTCATAACATGTTTTCCATGACGTTTGACCACTAAGACTCGATTGAGAGTGTAGCATGCATTAGCCACTGTCTCATTCCAGAATTGAATAGGTAGTTTAGAGTCGGCTAACATTGTCCTTGTTGTCTCTATCAAGCTCTGATTCTTTCTTTTAGTAACCCCATTCATCTGTGGAGTGTAGGTAGAAGTAAATTGATGTACAATTCCTTTCTCTCTACAGTATACCTCCATCCACTGATTCTTGAACTCTGTTCCATTATCTGATCGAATCTTTCATACTTTCAGCTTGTAGAGTGATTCCAGTGTAGTGACTAGATTCTTGAATGATTCAAATGTCTCTAACTTGGCTTTCAAAAAATCACCTAAGAGAATCTTGAGTAATCATCAGTTACTACAAAGCAGTACAAATCTCCAGCAATGCTCTTTATGCTAACTGGGCCAAACAGATCCATGTGTAGAAGCTCGAGAGGAATATCGATAGAATTAATTTTCTTTGCTTTGTGAGACTTCTTGGTCTATTTCCCTTTCTTACATGCTATGTAGAAATCTAGGAGCTGGAAATTCTTAACTATAACTCCATTCACCAGATCATTCTGAACCAAATGATTCATCTTCCTAGGATTAATGTGTCCCATTCTCATATGCCAGGAGACTGAATCCCTCTATGATGCCTTTGACAAGAAGCACTGGACAGTAGACTCAGTTGTAGAGGCTTTTGATAGATCCAAGAAATACAGATCGTTATATCTTGAAGCTGACATTACAATTTTATCCTCCTCAATAACATACTCCTTCTTTAACATGTAGCACTTCTTGTTGTCAAACACAACCTTGTATCCCTTATCACAGATTTGGGAGATAGAAAGCAAGTTGTTTTGTAGTTAATGAACGTAGTTGACCTTGTCAAACTTCATTTTCTCGTTTCCCACTTCACCTTGAGCAGTGATGTAACCTCCTTTATTCCCAGCGAATGATACATGTCCCCTTTTAATTTGCTTGACGTTGAAAAGGAGAGACGAATTCCCGGTCATGTGCCTGGACGCCCCACTATCAATAATTCAGGTATTAGTGATAGCGTTGTAGCGGACACCCTGCACATAGAAAGGAATTGATTAGTTCAGGTTTGGGACCCAAGCTTTAACTGGCTTGGGTGTCCCAGAGGTATCACACATCATGAATTCAACCCACTGTCCTTTAGAGGATGAGGGCGTATCTTTCTTCTTCTTTTCCTCATTATCAGACACAATACTTGAGTTTTCCTTCCATAAACCAGTTTTGTGTAAGGCCTGTTTATGGTAAATTGATGATTGGCTTATGGTTTGAACTTTAGGTTCTATTGGAGCATATATTGTCATATATAACGTGTTCATCGCTTGACGAATAGCCTAGGCTTAATGTAATACACCTAATATGTTGTAAACACCTGAACCTGAGTCATTCGCGGGAGCATATGCAAATGAGACTCAGTCGTACGATTGAGCCATGCTAATGGACCAGTCGTGCGACTGAGAGATGTTATTGGGCCATTCGTAAGACTGAACCATAAGTATGGTCCAGTCATACGATTGAACCATACGCATGGTCCAATCGTACGAATGGGCCCAGTCGCATCTGATATGGGCTGAGGCCTATAAATACCAGTTTCATTATGTAGATATGTAAGGTTTTGAGAGTGTGCCTGGGGCCTAGGTGCTACCGGATGAGAGGGGAGATCATGCTCGATCTCCCCATGCCAAGAGTCGTGATTCTTCTATTTAACGAGCTTGTAATCATTAGGTTTTATCAATGAAACCATTCTATTATTGTTTGTTCTCTTGTTTGTCTCTTGGTTTTTTCTTTCCTTCCGTCAAGAACACGCTCAGATGTCAACCGATCCAGCGACTTTACACGTTCACTAATAATCATAAGTATAACCTTAGGAGGACTATTAGATCTGATTTTAGAAAAACTTGGTTTTTCATTAAAAAGTTCAATTTTCTTTTTAGGTGTCTAATAATAAGAACAATGGGGAGAGATATGTCCTTATTTTCCACAACTGTAGCAGGATCTCCCTTTAACAGATTGAGGAAAGTTTTGATATGGGGTTGAGTTTGGTTGGGGTTTGAAATATGTCCGGTTGGGTGAAGACTCTTTCTTTTGAGATGTTTCACCTTCTTTAACAAACTTAATTGTTTTGACATTTTGAACATCTTTCATTTTCATTTTATTCGGATTTTGATGATTTACATGTTTAAGGTTCATTGGATTAGACCTTTTAAGTTCAGGAGTAGATGTTTATGAACCTGACTCTAATTTAACATTTTCATTTTTATCACATAAATTTTTAATAGGTTTCTTATCTGTTGATTCCAAAGTATAATTCTTCTGTTTAGTGACAGATTTCACAGGTTTACTCATAGATTCTGGATCACTAACTAGATAAGTAAACACCACATGATCCTTTACACGGTTATTATTAATTGGGCTACATTTAGTGTTTAGAAGGATTTCATGTGGTGGTGGTACTACTTTATAACCCAAACCTTCCCCGGTATTCCATTCTTTCACTAGGTTCTGAACTATGTGAGAAGAACTAGCCAGACTATGCAGTTTTTGTTTTAAAGACTCAACTTCAACTTGCAAAACTGCTTTTTCCTTTTTAGTTTCCTCCAAAGAATTTAAATAGAACTTGATGTCATTTGATTGATTTAGGGTAACAACCTCAGTTTCCCTTAGTTGTTTCCCCAACAGTTCTATCTTTTCTTTGAAGCTGCACTCATTTTGTTTTAAAACATGATTTTCTTCAGTGTAGAGTTGTAAATCATTTACTAGATTATCATTATGTTCTAATAACCTAGCAAATTTCAAAACAATGCTTTCTCTAAATTTATCACATTTAGTACATGCATGTTTTTCAAATAATTCGTCTTTAGAACATACATGTGTAGAATTAGACGAATCAACCATCAAAGTTGTGTCAGACTCTTCAATAACTTGAGATTCTGAACTTTTAGCATTGAGTTCTTCTTCAACCAAATGATTAAAAACATCCATAGCTTCTTCGATATCTGAAAGTGAATGCTTAGCTATGATGTCTCCTTCACTTGTAGATCCATCATCCAATGTATCAATTAAAGCAATATTTGATTCACCCGGAGAAACGAATCCGAAGGACCAGTCTTGTCCTTCATCACCTAAGCAACCAAAGCCTTAGAATCTTTACTTGAAGATGAAGCTACAATCTTATCATTTTCTTGTCGGTTGAATGTTGGAAAAGGATTTCCATTTCCAGTCTTCTTGGGCTTTATGCACTCACATTTAAGGTACCCCTTTTCACCACAATTAAAGCACGTGACTTGGTTTTGTCGAATCCAAATGTCGTATCTTTTGTTGCAACCGGATTCTGTCCCGTCTTTTTCACAAACTTCTTGACTCTTCTAACAGCACTAGCCAAGGTCCACATAATATCCATGCGTTCTAGCTCTGTTTCATCAACTTGCTTGTAATCCTTATCAACAAGATGATAGTTTCCAATCTTACTAGCAACTAATCATCATAAGATTGAACAATAACAGCTAGAAGATCCATGTGCTCTTTGGCGACTTCCACGGTGACATTTCCAAGATTCTTGGTCTTTAACTTGGTATTATTTGCCTCAGGAACTATGTATTGGGCTCTAGATGACCCTGACGTTATGTTTCCTGATGCATTGCATTGGGAAGGAGCAGAAGAGCTAGACACAAATGTCGTTTGTAGCGGTGCGCCTGCAGCAGCTAGAGTTGGAACTGAATTGTAAAATGCAGGATTCTAAACATAGGATCCTTTCTTTGACTTGTATTTCATACGTAGTTCTTCCTCCCTTAACTTCAAAATGAAATCATTTATGTCTAAAGTAGTAAGAGTGTCTTTTTGTCTTAGATTAGACACAAATGAATCCCATTTTTCTGGCAGACCATCAGCAAAGCTAGAGGCTTTATCTTCCATGCTTGTGGTCACGCCATGAGCGTGCAACTCACTCATCAGATGATAGAATCAATCGATGATATCATCCAAGCTCTCATTCCCAATTGAAGAAAAATTGTCAAATTCCTTCTGAAGAGCTTTAGCCTTCGGTGCTTTCAGAGTTGCATTTCCTTCGTATCTCTTTTCCAAGGCCTCCCATAATTTCTTAGTCTGCTTGTTCTCAGAGAACTGATGAAATATGCCCTTAGGTATAGACTGATTCAACAAGGCATATGCTTTCTTTTTTGCATTATGCAGAGTCTTTTAGGATTCACTCATTCTACCAAAGTTAAATAACTCTATTAGCACTAACCGGTACCGTGTAACCAGTCTTAATGGATTGCCAAAGGTTTGAATCAACTCCATTCAAGTAGATTTCAAACCGCAATTTCCACTGTGGGTAATCATCCAATGTTAGCAGCTTAGGCGGTTTGTTGTGGTTTCCAATCTCATTTTCCAGAAGTAGAAGATTCTGTACACGTGAGTCCTTTCCAGCAGTGACTGCAGCAAATTGATCTTCCATTGCTTTAAACTTGGTAAACTTGGAACAGGACAGATTTACTTGTGCAAATGAGCTATGCGAATGGGTCACTCGTGCGAATGAAGGATACAAATAAATTCAATCGTGCAATTGGATTTAGTCGTGCAAATAAGCAGGGTGATTGGAATCAACTGACTAGAGCTGCTTAATCGTGCGAATGGGAGATACGATTGAGTTCAATCGTACGAATGAGAGTATACAAATGAGTTCAGTCGTACGAATGGGTCAATCATGCGACTGAATGCTGATGTGTTTGAAAATCAAATATTTTGAATACTTTGACACAAAATACTAATTTTCAAGAAACGCTAATCTGCCGTTTGATGAAAAAACGAAACTTTTACACATGCAAATTTCAAAAACACCTTTTGAAGCAAAAATGTCGATTCTTTTGATTGAAAACGTGAGTTTTAACACCAAAAAAACCATTGAATCCACGCAAAATCACGAGCCAAAGCTCCGATACCACTTGTTAGGATTGTTTTCGTACGGAGTACTAACGGATTTTGCATGAGACCAGATCAAATAGTGTGGAATCCTATTTGATTGGCGATCCAATCAGTGAGAACGACACCCTGATCGATCTAACAATGAAACAAACGTTAAGAATTGATTAGAAATCGATCAAGAACGAACTTTGAAGTTGGATTGGCTGTTTTGGACATTCTAGACGGCTAGGGTTGTAATATTCGAAGTCTCTTCAAAAGTCTGATTTTTCCATGAATTATGTGGTATTTTTAGGTTTGTATTTTTCATTCATGGTTCAGTCGTGCGACTGACTCATGCGGTTGATTCATACGCACGACTGAAGGTCTAGTCGTGCGACTGGTTAATAAGGATGATTCATTCGTGCGTATGGTTCATGAGTATGGTCCATTAGCATGAATAATCACCCGACTAGGTTAAACACATTTCTTAATTATTATTGACTAAGAACTATATACAACAGTCTCAAACCCATATAAGATGTTCATATATATGAATTATACAAAATACAATAATATGAAATATTCAAAGACAAATAAACATCAAAAGCATATCATATTTCATTAAGTTATTACATTACACATGTGCAAGAAATGAAAGACTTTTACATTAACAACATAAACTAGGGACATATATATCAACAGACTTTGTCTTCAAAAGTTGGAGTTTTCCTTCGGAATTTGATCTTGCACTTGACTTCGGAAGAACTCCATTTGTCTTCGGAAGTTCCATTCTTAGCTTCGGAAGTTCCACTCTTAGCTTCGGAAGTCCTTTATAGTTGTACCAAAATAGACTAAGTGTTTGGTTTTGGTTGCACCAACCTTTCTAGATCCAATAATGCCCTAAACAAGCCAAAAAATTAGATATAATGGTGTTTTAGGGTTTTGAACATGACAATTTGATCTCAACTCACCCATATACAAAGAGGAGGGTCTTAGGCTTGCCATGCCTACTAGCCACACTTACCAATACACAAGGAGGATGAGGTTCGTTATTGTTGCCAGTTCATTTAGTGTAGCTAGTGTGTAGTAATAGGTGTTGATTGGAGCTAGTGAGGGTTAAAGGGTCTGATCTAATGGTGGTGATCTGGTATGATTTTGCCGATGGTAGGCTTAAGTGGTGGTAGTGGTGATGTTGATGTGTCTAGATAAAGATGGGTGACGAAGGGGTGAGCCCATTTAACTAAAATAGAAATGAGTGTAATAATTATAATTGTTTTTTTGTTTTTTAAATTAAGAATCATTTTAATCATTTTGAAGCAATTTAACTAAAAAAGTTAGCAACCATCCAATATAAGAGCAATTTGGTATCATGATTTGAGACATAGCTGTAAATTTTTAAATTTTAAATTTTAAACTCATAGATGGTATAAGCATTTTATTTCATAAAACCCATCTATGTAATTAACTTTAAAAAATACAAAAACGTTAATTTGTAACACCACCAAATCATAAGTGGGTCCTTCTGGGGACACCGCATGTGTTTTTAGGAGAAACCGGACCTAACTGTCACGTTTTGGCCAAAATGTGACAGTTTGAAAATCTAGAGGTGCGGTTAGGTCAAAGTATCACGTATGGTCTAACTCCTAACAAAAGTACATTGATAAAGAGGCACAATCTGAAACAAAATGACATGGTTTTCCTTAACCGTGACGGTTATGTACAAGGTAACTACCACTTTGAACCGTCACGGTTAGGCCAAACCGTGACGGTTTAGCGTCCATTTCACGGTAGCACATCAAAAGTAAAACTATACTATAAGGAAGTATTGTTGTAAACATAGGGTAAATAAAAACCATTTTAACCTTTTATTCTGAACACTTAATCATCTCATGACTCAAAACTAAAAAAATATACCACCACTATTACATACATACGTACGTACGTACATACGTACGAAGTTTTTTTTACCCAAAAGTTGTGTTGTTAAAAAAATTATTTACCAAAACGGGTGATTCTAAAAATATTTACTAAAATAGGTGTTTTTAAAAAAACTTTTTTCACTCTTTTAGTTGTATTGGATAAAAAAACTTTTCTATTAAAAATGTTTATCAACAAAACAAAAGTAAAATGTGCTAAAACTTTTTTATCAATTAATTTATCACTGAAAAAATTGTGATGTCTATAGTATAGTTTTACTTTTGTATTATAGTAAAAAATTTTATTCAAAACCAAAATTGTAAGGCCCCGTTCCCGGGACACTCACAGCTGATCAATCATCGCACATAAGACATATATTTGTATTAACTTACTAAAAACATGCAGCAGAAATATTTAAACACCCATTTCATTTCATTATAATAGTTTTTTTCAAAATAATACATCGTTATCAAATTACAAAATACTTGTTGCATTACATCATAAAAACATTATAAAAATGGATGCCATCCAAATCGAGTCAAGTAGTCGCCCCGTGCCATCCTCAGCAACTATTACCTGCCAACTGAAAACACATAAACGTCAGCGTTGCCGAGTGAATTCTAGTTTTAAAATAAAACATATTTTACTTCCGTTTAAAACCTTTTTTTACATTCTTACGCGATCAAGCATCATACGTACACATAGATAATATCATTATTATCTTCATCATCTGTTCGTTAACTTTCATTCATTCATCGTACATCATTACCATTCATTTTCGTTTACTTTCATTCACTTTCATACATAACTTTCTTACTTTCATTCATACGTTCATTACTTTCGATGACATGTACAATACCCCGAACATTGTGCATGAAGCTGGTTACTGGGCCTGAAGTCTTTCATAGACCTTGAACATTGTGCATGAAGCTGACTCCAGTACCTAAGGCAAGTACATTCACTATTTATCTTTTCTCTTTCATTCCGGATCAATGCCATATGCTACACCCCGAACATTATGCACGAAGCTGGTTACTGGGCCTGAGGTCTTTCATAGACCTTGAACATTATGCACGAAGCTGACTCGAGTACCTGGGGGCAAGCGGCAAGGATCCCATACATATGGTCAATCACAAGGATAGACCCCCCGTGTGCATCCTTCTGGGGTAGATAACCCGCACACAGTTGAGCTAACACCCTTCATTGGGTGTGAACCTCCATACATTGCTTGAAATACTTTCTTACTTTTATTCATTCGTTAATGCATGCATTCTTTCATTACATTACTCTTTTCATTATCTTCCATTTTACGTTACATAATACTTTTCATTTCATTCATTAACATTCAACGTAAAGCCACAGGAAAATAACATACATAATAAGGAACATAAACATACATAAACATACAAGGCATCACCATACAATGCACCATCATTCATACATAGCAATCATTATACATACCATCATCATACATACCATCATGCATAAGCATCAATCATACATCATCATTCATCACCCATCACATCATCTATGACTTCAAACCTTCCAAGTCAAAGCCTACATTTTATATTTCCCCTAAAATCATAAAATAATTCTAAGTCTTTAGGCGCATGGGCACTATTCAGGAGCATGGCCTTCTGGGCGCGTGGGGAACACTTAGGCGCATGGGAAATTTTCAGGTGCATTGACACTATTGGGGCGTACAGGCAACACTTAGTCATTTCTAGGAAATTCTAGGCGCATGGACACTATACAGGCGCATGAGTGCCTTGTAAGGCCCCGTTCCCGGGATGCTCACAGCTGGTCAATCATCGCACATAAAATATATAATTACATTAACTTCACTAAAATCATGCAGCGGAAACACTTTAAACAAACATTTCATTTCCTTTAAATAAACACTTTTGCAAAATAATAAATCGTTCATTACAAAACATAGTTCGTTCATATTACAATGCAAAAATGTTATACAAAAGAATGTCATCCAAAAATGCCAAGTAGCTTCCCCGCGCCATCCTCAGCAATGTTCACCTGCCAACTGGAAAATGCATAAAAAGTCAGCGTTGCTGAGTGAGTTCTAGTTTTACAAAACATTGCATTACCTTCCATTCGTTAAAACATTTTCATTACTATCGCACGTGATCACACATCGTACATACATCAAGGTAATCATTATTATCTTCATCATCGTTCGTTTCGTACATTTCGCACGTTTCGCACATTTCGTACTTATCGCACTTTTCGTACATTATTATCTTTCACTTCTATCTAGGTCCTGTCATGTGCTTAACCCCCCTCTAGAGCACCAAGCAATTCATTTAGGGTTAAGCGACAAGGACCCCATATCGCACGTATGGAGTGGTCACTAGGACAGACTCCCCCTGTGTGTGTGAACTCTTATGGGTTAGCCAAGATCGCACGTTGTATAACACACAGTAATTAGAAAATCGCACGTATTGAAGCAGTCACCCAGACTGAACTCTTACTGTGTGTATGAACCCTTATGAGTTAGCCAAAATCGCACGCTGTAGACACACATAGTTGAGCTAACAACTCTCAATGAGTTATGATCCTCCTTTCATTTGCTTGCAAGGCGTTTCATTCGTTCTTTCATTATGTTCCACTTTCATTACCTTAAATCTTTCACTTGATTAAGATAATACTTTACGTTCATTAACAATATCACACCACGTAAAGTCACGTCATCATACGTAATAAGGAACATAAGAAAACATAACATACATAGCATACACAACCAACATACATAGCATCAGTCATACGTCATCTTAATCATCATGAATCGCACATTCACATACATAAACATATGCATACCAAGCATAAAGCATCATAAGACATAACTGACCCACCGCGGGACAGCGGGGGTTCGGGGGCGGCAGCCCCTGACAGCAGGGTCCTACGGGCAGTAGCCTCTAGTGGGGTCCAAGGGGCAACGCCCCTGGCTGGGGTCGTGCTGCCATAGCGCGGAAATTTTTTATTTTAACACTTTTATATAGCATATTTCTTTATCGAAAAATCGATCTTCTTGTTAAAACCTCTTAAAATCTTGGTCATTTAAATTGTATGTTTTGTATGTATTTCCAGCCCCAAACTAGTTCAAAACCTTTAAAATAGGGGATCTAGAACTCACTTGGACTCGATGAGTAGCTTCTCAATCAAGCTTACAAAGCAAGGGTTGCACTACACAGCTTGTAGATAAGTTAACGCTCAAAGGAGTTAATTTCTGCCTAATTTCGCTGCTAATTTCATGCCAGACCAGCAGTTTTGCTGCTAGTTTTGCAAGCAGTTTCGTTGCTAGTTTCGCTGGCATCTTCGCTGGTAGTTTCGCTGGCATCTCCGCTGCCAGTTTCCCTGCCAGTTTCGCCCAGCTTTCGTTGGAAAACCATGTCTACGAAACTACCTGCGAAACTATAGTTTTGCAGGAAGATCCACAGTTTCGCTGGACGAACAACTAATTTCACTGGATGAGCACCCAGTTTCGCAGAACAGGCTGAAAAATACGAACCAACCTATTTTTTACCCAAAACTTTGATCTTTTACATCCAAAACCTTGGTTTATCACCCCATAAGCTATATCTAAGCTTCTTACATGTTTTCTTACACAAAACGTGAATTTTGGGGGAATCTTTGCCACTTTCAAAAACCCCAAACCTAGAATCCGGGTTTAAATCAAAAGGAATGATTTTCTTGTTGTTTGGATGCCCACGAACACCGATCTTCAATCCCAAGATCAACCGAGCCTTGAATCTTCAATTTTCTCTACTTTCTCTCTCTAAAACTAGAGTGTTGAGTTACAAATGAGAGTTGCTCAAGCTGATCTGTTTATATATACTAGGCGTTCCTGGGACCTTAAACTAGCCAAACACATAACCCGTGAATTCTACTCGGTCTATAACCCATATCCGTCTTATTTTTTATTAAATGATATCGTCTAAGCCCATTATTATTATTTGGCTCGCTTAGACATTATTCGAGGCGTTACATGCCTAGGCGCATGGGAATCTTGGGCACATGAACACTTAGTAAATTTCAACCTATTTCTAGACGCATGGGTACTGTTTGGGCGCATGAGGTTTTGGGGGCATGGGAACACTTAGGCAGTTATTTCTGTTGGGTGCATGGGCCACTGTTTAGGTACATGGGCCACTGTTTAGGTACATGGGCCACTGTTTAGTCACATGGGCAGTCTATATCACTCTTAAACATCATAATTCAGTCCCCAATTATCATATAACCTGTTCTAAGCTTAAATCATACATCCTAAGCCTTAGAAACATAAACATAACATCATCAAACACGTGCATTGCCCAAAATCAACCCCACCCGCAAACACACATACATAAAGCATACGGGTAGAAAACCCATTTTATAGAAACGTTCATACATGTATTGTCAGCCCCAAAGCAGTTTAAAACAAGTAAAAAGGGGGTCCTAGAACTCACCTTAATAGCCTTTGGATATGACTTCTTCAAAACCCATTTGCAAATTGAGTTCTATCACCTAGAAACCCACCAAAAACACACCCGAACACACAAAAACACACATAAGCATAAAACGAGGCTAAAGCCAGTTAAGAACATATTAAGACCGTGAATTCTTAAGGGGTTGGTCACTTATAACATAACACACAATGAGAAGAGTTGATTTAGAACACTTAACAGATCAAATGGGGAACTACCAACCAATCACCTTGATACTAAGTAAAACAAGTAATAGAAAGATAGAACAAGAACAATAACAAATAGCACAAGCGTTTGGTTTTCAAGAATGATGTATATTGATCTCAAGTTCTTTACAAGTGTTTACAAATCATACAAGGATTAAAGATTACAAGGGACCTGAGATATATTTTACTACATCCTATAGTCGGTCATACTTTGAAAGTCAGCTAGATACATGATCTAGACAACAACCAAATCAATGTAGAGTCAAAAGGCAGATTGCCTTTTGACTAGTGACTATGGCATGCCATAGCTCACATCCTAATATATTACAAAAGGATATAGTACATAAAATAGAAAGAAACATACACAAGACCTCAATGTATAGTTTACCAAAAGCATGGACCTTTCACCAACTTGTGAAAGTTGATGAGTCAAACATAGTTGTAAGGGAAAGATGGTCCAGCTTTATGGTAAAAAGGTACGTCAGATAAAGCATGTACTCAAAAGTCTTCGGAAGAAATTTATCTTCATAAGCTGGCTTTGGAAGACTTTGTCACTGAATTTTCAGAAGACTTCATTTTTGGCTTCGGAAGATATTGGTCTTGGCTTTGGAAGATTTCACACTTAAAATGTTTTCTAATGCAAAATGTAAAACTTCCGAAACATTCTACTTTAGCACTTTGTGCATGCATGCAAGACAGACTTGTTTGATCTAGGAACAATAGATCTAGATCATTTTGTATAGGCTTAGAACTTTAATCAATACTTGTAATGAATGATTATAATTTATTATTTTGATGTATGCATTATGTATATAGGTTAATCCATATGTGTTGATTTGTGTATGATTACAGGTACAAAGATTATAATTGGTGAATTACTGAAATTGACCAAGTGTAAGAAACATCTACGGATGAACATTTTGTTCTTCCGTAGATATGTTTCTTACAAGTAACATGCATCCAAATATCCTCTGCGGATGAACAATCAGCTCTAGAGTTAAAGTGAAGTCAATCAAATAGTTCAAGTGAAGACAATCAAATAGTTCAAGTGAAGACTCTTGCGGATGAGCAGACTCATTCGGACGACAAAGTACCTTCGGAAGAACAAATTACCTCCAGAAGACCTGTTAAGTTACGGAGTCCAAACACTTGTATTTAAATAATACATGTATTACAAGTCAACAAGTCAACACGTCAACAAGACAGTCGTGCAAATCCTAAGAGATCCGGTGTTTCCTTAACTGAAACACGCGTGCCTATAAATATGGATCCTAGGTTTCACATCAATAGACGAACACAAACACACGAGCAACCAAACGTCAAACCCAAACATCACATCAATTCACACAAACATAAACCCTAACAGCCGTCACATCAACATCAACACGTTCAAAGCATTTATTGTTTATGTCATTTATTGTTTATTCATCTGTAATTATTAATTAGTTTTAATGAAATACGTTTGAATCAAATCCTTTATGCTTATTAATTGTGTTCATATCATTGTGTTCGTCATAATCATTATTCATTATATTTGATATTTATAAATAAAAAACAATAAACAAGGTTAATGTTGATTCCGCATACATTAACTTGATTTCCTTAAACACTGATATTTTTTAATTGCGATCCTTGGTTTCACAAGATTGTTTGGATGTTTTGGGTTGCATCAGCCTTATATGAATCCTTACAGTATGGTTTTGAGTATAGTATTCTATACTTTTTTTTATAAAAAAACAACATTTTATAAAAAATATGAAATTGTATGATTTTAAGTATAATATTCTATATTTTTTTATAATATTAATATCTATAGTATAGTTTTACTTTTGTGTTATAAATATGTATGTTTTGAGTATAGTATACTATTATTTTTTTATAAAAAATCAATATTTTTATAAAAAATATGAAATGAACGAGAAACCGTCACGATTTGACAAATCCGTAACCTTTTGTTTCTGACCCGTGTATATTTATCAGCGCATTTTTGTCATGAGTCAGGTCATATGTGACAATTTAACCTAGCCATCACCTGTAGGTTTTCAAACTGTCACATTTTGGTCAAAACGTAACGGTTACGTCCAGCTTCTTCCAAATTTGTTACGGTGCGTTTAAAATTTCCCATCATAGATATGAAGAGGACTCTTAAGGTACAAGCATTAGCATCACATGTTTGTACCACAAAAACGCATCCGAAAAAGACCCCGTCGGTCCTACGGCTCTCGCTTACACACAACACATTCATTACGTGTCAACAAAGTGATGCTTCCCCCCTTCCCCTACGAACGCCCCTCTACAACTACACACACTCGTTCATTGTTCCCTTCGCCTCCATCACCAACCCCATTACTGAATACACGCACTCTCAATTCACCATCATCTCTCTCAAACAAACCCTAACACAAGCCATGACTAGCACTGCAATTACCTCATCTTCTATAACCAACCCTAACCCTAGCCACCTCTGCATCAACAGACCTCCAATGGAGGCGTTTTGTCCGTTTGGGCCTCTTGCTCGACCTCGAAGTTCCGGTTTGCTCACTCTTGCTGTTTCTGTCTCCGGTTGTCCGAGAGGAATTGGCCGAGGCTTGCTCTTCTCCCGTTCGAAACCACGGAACCGGTCGGTGTTCTCGTTTTCGGCGTCTCGTGAGGATTCGGTGAGTTGAAGTTTGATTTATTTGTGGTGCTTTCGTTACTGTTGTATCTCTATTTGGTGATAAAACTTGACAACAATATTAACGTTATAACAAGCAGTGGAGATAGTTATTATTTGGTGTTTGTTTGATATTTATATCCATTGTACGTTTATAGTGTGGTAGGTTTAGTGTTAGATTGAAGTGTAGCTTCTTTTCTGAAGCTAGGAATATGCATAGTTGGGTTTTTTTTCACCATAAGGGATGTTTGTTATTTGCTTGTGTTATATGAGGTTGGGGATAAATTGAATATCTGTGTGCTCAAGGTTATTTTTCTTTGGCTGTTAATAAAATTCAGCAATGTTTATTTGGAAGTAACTCAAGTACTATTGTTAATGCTTGGGTGGTTAATGGGAAAAAACTGTAAATTGGTGGATATTGGCCACACACTGTAATAGCACTTCTGTTTTTTTTATCAGAGTGTAAAATATGTACTACAGATACTAATATTTTTGTATTCTACATCCTTAATTATTAACAGTACACGTTGACAATATCTAACATTAAGAAGATAAAGAATTGATGGAGCGGAAGGCGTACCGTGAATTGACTGGGAGAGTCGTAAACAAATCTAAATTGTATCAAAAGGCTCTACATAGACGAAGAACAAGTATCTAAATACCTCAACATATATAAAAGCCAAAATTATGCACAATAGGTTATCTCATTGTAGTTAGACATTGATATTTAACGACCTAAAATTGGATTAGCAGGGGTTCTGTCTACTTTTATGAAACATAAGGGTAACAAATAATTCTTTTTTTGCCAAATTTAGAAGCCTTCTGATATTGAAATAGAGGAGGAAGCAAATAATCTGAAAGAGACAGCTGAAGAATCTGAAGAAGCCTGGAAAAAACTTTAGCCTCTTTCAAAGAACAAGCCTTGAAAATGCTGAGTATTCCCAAGAAGCTTATGAAGAGTACTTGAAGAAAGCTACGATTGTACTGGAGGAGACCTCACATAAATTGAAGATCCAAGCTGATAAAGCAAGTGAGGATTTGAGCGTGATTGCTAAGGAACTTAGTGAAGAAGGCAAAGTGTATCTTGCTGCTGCTGCAGAGAACTCCCCTGAACCAGTGAAGGATATTGTGGAAACCTTTGCTTCTTCAACTGATGACTTGAAGATGTATCTAAAGTGCTTGACTTTTATGTTGGTATTCCATATGGTAAGGTTATTTGGTCATGGATCATTATTTAGCTTGCAAAGGTTGATAGTTGACCTTGTTCCTAAACTTCAGAGGTGACAGTTTTAACCCGTTCACTTATGAATACAAAAAGTAAAAAAAAAAGTTAGCAAAAAGGAAACTAGATAATTGGGTTTGAAGTCACTCAAGTGTATATTTAATCCATAAAACCTTCTAAATCACTTATTCAGAAACTAGATATTTTAATTTAAATCGTACAAAAGTTAGCATATTTGACACAGTAGTTGTCTATTAAAAGTTTCTGAACAGAAGTGATTTGGGTCAATCTGATCCTACCTGTTTTGATCTGCTACCCAACTCCTCTGATCTGCCCAATTTGTCACCACTATCAAATCTTGATGTACATTATTCTTTGTACAGGTGGGCTGCTAACTTTAGGTGGTTTCCTATCTTTCATGATTACTGGAAGCATACCTGCTGTTAGATTTGGTGTTATTCTTGGTGGAACTCTTTTGGGATTGGCTGTGTATAGTCTAAGATCATGGAAAAAGGGGGAATCTTCTGTTGTTGCTTTGAAAGGCCAAACAGGTTGGTGTGTTAATCTACTTTTTGGTTGTATCAAATTATTATGTATGATTCACTTAAATGACACAATGATCTCCGGTTAGAACAACAATATATATGTGATCTGAGGATTTCTACTTTTGATGAAATCTAAAAATATCGATGAGGGCAAGGTGGTTTTCATTTTCAAAGGCAAGTGATGAGAGTTTTCTGTATCTTTGTAAACAAAATATTTACATGAACTTGTCTTTCATCTTTCATCCATTCCCTGGCTTTTGATGTCTGAAGCTCAAATTGTATCCATCCAGTGATTTTAATATTTTGACGTAGATCTGTAGCTAAAGATGTAGCCATTGCAAGTTGGCATTCATAACTTGGTTCTAATATATCCAGTCACAAACTATTGTAAGTTGGCGCTTCTCTGAGTTTGATAAAAAAAACTGTTGATTTTGCAGCCATTGCTACAATACTCTTTTTGAGGGATCTTCGCCTAGTATTCTCGGTAAGAGTCTGGCAAATGTGTTTGCTAATATCAATATATTTGTATCTATTAGAAATGTGGGTGTTCACACACTTAAAAATAAATTTAGATATGTGTGTGACTATGTGTGTATTTCAATTGTCATGACACTAACACCAGTCACATTTTCATCCTCTGCAGAGACCAGCATTCACCAGATATATTGCACTGATAATCAGGTTTGGAACATTTTAATCATATTTAGCTCTATAACATTCTGTGATAGTGTGTTACCATTTAATGGTTTTTGATCTTCTCCTGATAAAAGTCGTTGCCTTCATTTTCTTAAATGACTCGCTTTCAAGAATATCACAAAATCATAGAGTAAAGGATATTGATATGATTTTCCAAGTACTCAAGTTTCAATTTAATAACAAGTTTGTATGCTTATTATAGTGTGATGAATTGCTGCATGCCAACTTGTTGCTTAACTTTCTGTCAGTTTAAAGGCATTTTACATGAGTTGAAATCTTTACCATAAGCATGTTGTATAAAGGAGAAGTTTATTGCTTAAGTTATAGTTAGATACCACTGATCATCATGGTATAAGTATTATTAAAATTGAAGTTCTCATTCCAGAAATAAGTCAGACAGATAAAAGCCTTGATTCTGTAGGAGTAAGTGCATTCTGATTTTTGGCAGTTGTCAGTTGGTTAAGTATATTAAGACTAGAGGTGGCAACTGAGTGTGCTGTGGGAAATGGGTAACCATCAGTTAAAACCAAGCATGTTTTATATGAGTTTAAACAGGTCAGGGACTCAGGGTAGCCCAATACCTATTCTCTAAATTTTTTTATATATAGTTGAACAATTAGTGTTTCATACCACAAATTTATTACTTTAATGGTAATCTTATTTTTTAAATATAATAGTTTTGGAGGTTTATGCATATAAAATACTCCCCGGACAACTCTGGATCCATTTAACCCAGTTTTACCCATTTGCCTTGTTAAATAAATCTAACTGTTACGACTCATTTATAAGCACATAAGCATATAGGCAGAGTGTAGAATGATGGTGGAATTAACGGTGTTACCAGTGGCAACTGTGGGGGGATTTTACTTGGTAGGTGCCTTGTATAATTGGGAATTTTACCTGACCATGACAAATTCTAATAAATTTTTTGAATAATTTTGTTATTTGGATTGTAGAATTTTAACATCTGGATAATCAACCTGTCATCCCTGTTGCTAGAATGTTTAAACTAGCATAGCATTTAACCATTTAAATGTGTTGTTCATGTTGGGAATTTGTTTCATTTTTATCATGCAGTGGTGCGGCACTGGCATTTTACGTCTACAGAGTCACGTACTCAAGTGGACAATCAACAGGAGGATCGAGTTTTGAGACTGAAAGTGAAAATTAGCTCTTTGTTGCAAGGTCAGTATTTGGCCTGCATCCATTCATTTTTAACTGCTATAACATGTGAAATATGGCAGGAAATGTAGCATGGTCACATCATTTGTTAGATGTGCAATTGTAACCCAATTTTACGGATTATATTTATGTTCAAGGTGTCAAATGGATAAACTCTAAAAACTTGATTCAAAGTTGATCAGGTTCCCTAGGTTGAACGGTTGAAAGTGACTAACTTGTATTCAAATGTTTACAAATTATTAAATTGCATTATTCAGAAATATTATAAAGTATTCAAATCCTATGGTTTTTTAAATCATATTTAGTATATTAAATATATATAAATGTCTAAAAAACAAGGAAAAACAGTGTGTGTGTGCCAACCTGATCTGTCTCTACCATTAATGCTTGGTATGTTTTAAAATTTTGACCTTAGATCATGGCTGGCGGTTTTGAAGCTGGATGAGTTGTGTAAGCTTTTTACAAGAAAATATTTACTAAGGAATAGTCTAGAACAATACACAGATTTCTACATTAAAGGTAGGTGAGGTGGATGAAGAAATGTAATTAAAAATATTTTCAAAACATAACCGTGTGGTAAGATATAGGTTTGTTTTTGTAACCCCAGGATTTCTATTCTACAAACTCGAAGTTTGAAAAGTTCACTTTTTCTTAGGGATTTTCTAGTAAGATAAAATATATACAGTTTTGTTATATATTAAAACATAGTTGTATCTAGGGGTGGTAAGTTTCAACACGTCACAAATAATCAGGTTTTAGGTTGTCATATTTAACCCATTGAATAAATGGTTGTGTTCAAGTTGATTGTTTAACTCGTTTTACTAAAGAGGTCGAACTGCCAACCTATTTATGACCGGTTTACCCAGTTTTATTACTACCCACCAACCTAATAAACTTGTTTACAACTTGATTACTAGCTGTTGACCTGTCATCCCATTTGACATGCTTTTATAAATGGGTTATAAATGGTTCATGTTTAGTTACACAATTCTAGGTGTGTTTGGGTCCGGGTTGATGTTTTTGATGTGGGTAGTTTTCAGGTGGAATTATTCTATTTGCCAACCTGAGATTTGACACCTTTAGTTGTATCTAACATAAAGTCTCTTTTGGTTCATGTTGGATACAAGCTTTTCATAAAATTTGGAGATCAACCAACTTACCATCCATCAATTTGTGCGTTGAGAAGCATAATACTATCAAGCGTTTCATTCCTGTTATTTTAATACTATCAATTTGTGTAATACCATCTAGCATTTCATTCAAAACTTTTTTTTACAACAAATGGACTCTCGTATCTTCGAGGGGCTTGCATGAAGCTTGTGGAAAATAACTTGGTAACTATGTGGTTTTAGAGGTTGCAATTTCAACCCATTTGATTGTAAATTGGTTGAATCAATCTCAAAAAGTTGAAATCTACACTTTTACTACATATGTGTTAATTACTGGATTCAAATATAAACACTATATTCAAACATTTAGATCATTACCATTAACCCGAACTTGTGACTCGTTACTCGACCCACCTGACCCACACATCTTGCCAACTCCACTAGGTATATTGCTCCTAATTACTTCAGCTGCATTCACTTGGTTTCCCCTGCATTCATACAAATTAACTTATCCCGAGAATGTCTATGTTAAATGATGCTCTGTTTTGAGGGGTGAATAAGGAATTGGACAACCATAGTGAATCTTCTAGAAAAGTTATTTACTGGTGTCATCATGCATCGTCCCTGGATGTTTAAAGAATACTTTTTACCCAGTCGGTACACCCAAAGTAACCAAAATTCTAATAATAATCTACGTTTTAAGATGAAAAATACACAATACTAATCATATGGGCATTGTTCTGATTCAGCTTATACTAAAAGGCTAAGACAATATCAAAGTACTTCCAGCACTTTCTTTTGGGGCTTAATCGTTTAAAAATATAAAATATTTAATAGCGTCACTACATACATGGCCATGCTAACCATTTATCTCTGTTTCAGGTTTGATGTTTTGATATTTGGTTGCGCCCTGGTGTGATTGTTAGCCTGGATTCTTCCTTAATGTGAAATATGGTTTATTCTGATTCAGATTTGACCCTGCTGTTGCACTAGAATGTTAGCAAGGTTTTATTATCTTAATATGGTGTAGAATTAAAAAAATTAAAAAACAATAATTGATATGCTGCAGGTACCACCTTTGACTCTTAATGTTGCGTGATTTCAATGTAATCGAACCTGGTTTCGACTTTTGTTTCCTTCATCGTATGAAGGGCGTGAGTGATATGATAGTGTTTTGACACTTTCGAAGGCAATGAACGGGTTTTGACTATTTCTACATTCTGTAAGTTATGCGAAGGGACTAAAATATTGAAACGATTGTGGGTATGGGACTTTAAAAAAAAAGCCGGTATGGTGTAAGGTGACTCATAGCTTGATTACCCGGAACATACATACTTGTTTAGCCGGACTATATCCGTAAAAGTTTACTTTTCTTTATCTTTTTCCCTTTTATATTTTTAATATTTTTCACTCTAATCAATCTATTACTCCACTTTTTTAGTTTTTATATATGCTTTTGTTCTTTGGGTAATAAATCTATTATAAAAAGTAAAATTTGCAAGAAATGTACTTGGGAATTCTAGTGGATAATTTTAACAGGTATGCTTTTTGGTATGCCGGATACATGTAGCCATGTAGGTATACGTATACCCATTACCCAACGCGAACAAAAGTGGGTATTGAGTCATAGTATTACAATCGCTTACTGACGATGGGTTACCTTCCTAACTTGGTCCAATTGTTTGGCTTATTACAAGAATCCAAAATGAGGTGCTGGATTCAGATATGGACATGAGTAGCATTGCTTATGCTTGTAATTTTTTTTTTTATTATTTACCCTTTTGGGGAGGATTTTACAATGAGAGTGAAGCCAAGTCACCTTAAACTCCATTTTTCCAACCGAGCTATGCTTGCCTCCAACTCTAGTCTTTACTTATTAATAAATTTTATGCTTTTATACAAGTCCTGAAATTACATTAACATCACAAGTAATAATCAGCTTGAGTTTTTCTACAAGATAGTATCTCCAACTTGAATATTTACACAAGCCAGCAACCTCAAATCAAATCAGCTTATTATGTGGAAACAGAGTCAGATTCCCCTCAATCAAAGATTCATCCATTCTAGTTAGTTTAATCATCCAACACATCACTTCTGAATTAGTTGATGTTAAGAATCCAATACATGAGTTCACAAATGTTGAACTGATGGT
Organism: Flaveria trinervia; assembly: GCA_025506515.1. Taxonomy (NCBI): domain Eukaryota; kingdom Viridiplantae; phylum Streptophyta; class Magnoliopsida; order Asterales; family Asteraceae; genus Flaveria; species Flaveria trinervia. The sequence continues at coordinate 58,070,794 of CM046455.1, forward strand.
CACCTCACTATATAACTTAATCTTTATATGAAATCAAATATCAAACGTAACGATTGCACGGTAGATTCACTAGGTCAAGTTGGAATGTCAGCAAAGGTCAGTTTCTTAAAGAATCACTACAAGTTAAGTAGTGTTTGTAAGATTCTCAAGGGGAAAATGGACATTGATGCTCCTAACTTTTTCGATAGTAAAATCAAAAAATTCAACCATTATCAGTGAGAGGTGTTCTATGCATCCATGAAGAATGGGCTCTTCCACTACTGAAAGGAATATACTGCATGCCATTTTTCTTATTCTATTCGGTGCATACGGAAAAGCAGAACAAGGTGGTCTTCAATGGCAGATTTGAAAGTGCCAAAAAGATCCTTCATGTCATCAAATTAACGTCCAATTTGTGGATTAAAGAATGGAGGAAATATGGCATACCTAGAGTGGGAAACTTGGTGTAATTTCTCTTTTTAATTTCTGATGTTCGTTGTATATTTAGCTCCTTGCTTAGAGTGTTTTTTTTATAAACCTTCTGTTTTGGTTGTTCAAAAAAATAATAAATTAATAAATCAGTGAGAGGTGTTCCCCTATTCGCCAAAAAAAACCGATATGAAGCATAAAACGCAAAGGGAGTAAAGTGTAAATGGATGGACGCGATCAAAGATAAAGGTCTTTACTATGGACGAAATAAAGTTCAATCAATGTTTGATGTGTCTTTCAGTCGATATGTAGTATATAGAGACGGCATTGACACCCTCTGCCTAAAACATAATAAACGCAATACTCTATCAACTTAATAATAGAATAATAAACAAGCTACCCCCTCTCTGTATTGTTCATTTTTCACATAATATACCAATGGAAACATTGGGTCTTATAATGTCACCTAAATTTTGTTCCTATGCGTTAGTTCGCAAACCGCAAGAACCACTATCCATTTCCTAGTTCTTCACAATGACTGACCACTGATCAGCAATTCTGAACAATCTCTTTTCAAGAATCAGTCCACATAACACAGGTTGACGGTTCTGTTCTGTTTCGGTGATTGGTTATGACAATTCCAAGTTTTGAGATGAAGAATGGAAGGAAAATGCGAGCGCCAACTGATCTTGTTGGGTTTAATGCATCATGTATTCATCAACATCTTCAAATCAATGGTTCACCACACGTGATTTTAATGGATGATGGAAAGACCGATTCAACAAATATGCAGAGAAAAAGCATCGCATAGACGATTGGCAATTGATGTTGTAACACTAAGCAACTGATAAACACAATTTCATAATTTATTCTCTTTGTCTAGTTCAAGATTAGTTCAGAATAAAATTAATGTCAATAAACACATGCTATTTCAAGCTACAATAGAATCCAGCTAAATTGTAACATTATAATCGAAGATTTTATTAAGGCATCCATGCTAACATAAATAAAGAACCTCAATCCCACATATCTTTAGTCAACTCGAAAATCATGAGCGACAAGAAAAAGTAGGGACATATACATACACAAGCATGCAAGCATGTGAAACGTCAGAACAAGCAAAACACGACCTATAAATAAATAAAGCTTGGTCTGTACCTTGTCACTGCATCTTTTACACATTTCCACGAGTCCCATGAACCTCAATCTCCGCCTGGTTGTCCAACGGCATGTACTGTGCCATGATAGCCCGGATCTCCGAATCCATATATGTCTGCACATTAATAAATTTTATGTGGTTTATATAGTCACCTGCAAAAGATGTTAACATATTTTCAAGTAAAAAAAAATATTTGCTTACCCGGACCCTGTACTTATAGAATGCATATCCTGCGGCACCAGTAACTGCCAAACCGAGAATAATGACCCACACAAATCCCCAACTAACTTCAGATTTACCGTCTTTACCTAGAGAAATTAACCAGATACCATATGAATACAAGATACAAACATCATATATAATATATTACAAATTTCAAGACTGAATTAGGATACAAGAACTCACTTATACAAGTGTCGTGTTCTCTCATGTAGAGCAAATTACCACTGCAGCTACACTCGTAACTACCCCATGTATTCTTGCATTTGCACTCGGGACACTGGCATGCTGTCTTGTCTTTGCATTCATCAACATCTGAAATACATACACACGTAAACATCAGAACACAGACAAGCATAGCGGCTTAGTAATTCTTTTACTTTCTTAGTAGAAGAACAAAAAGATGGCGTAAGTTAAATGAAGACCTTCACAACTGTTGACTCCATCTCCTTTGAACCCTGGTGGACACTTGCAACCTTTTGTATGGTCATCCTGGAAGACAAAATAAAGTTAAAATCATTACATATAAGATAGTAAAGAAGAAAAGTATAACAAACTTGTATCTGTCAGTCCGTCTATGCATACATGTCTAACCGTGTATATGTAGATATATATACATAAATTAATATATAATCCAAAAATACACACACACACACATATATATATATATATATAGGTATGGGTTCCGCTAAAAAGGCCATATATCCTAAAAAGTATAGGAAGAGTTTTAGTGATGACACATGTCATTAAGATAGTTTTTGTTTAAAGGGCAAATGCATCTTAACAATACACATGTTAATCTAACGATTGAAAGTGCTTCCTAGTTTTTTTAGACACACCATCCTTTCTAGAATAACTCCCCCCCCCCCCCCCCCCATATATATATATATATATATAGAGAGAGAGAGAGAGGAAGATAGAGAGAGAGAGAGAGAGAGAGAGAGAGTGAGGACACTAACAATACAAGCAGAGTAGGTCCTGCCAAGCTTGGTGCTTTTCCAACAGCCTCCATTGTTAACTTCACACCGTAGTGCTCCTGAAGCTGCAATATATCAAATAAAAAAATCAGAAATGTTTTGTATAGCCAACGGAAGGTTTGGACTTGTGAATTGAAAGAATCATCTTGCTATTGCAACTTGGAATAACAATAATAATAAATATCTAATGTCACAAAAAACATATTATGCTCTGATTATCCATCAAATAATCAGTTCTGTTTATCTGATTATTACAATTTTAACAGCAGTGCATTATTTTCCAGCCCAAATATCATAATCTGATTTGATCATTCAGTTATGACATTATCACTTTCAGAATGCATGTCCAAACACCCTCTAAATTATTGCAAAAGGCTAACTAGACAGAACAATTATAAAAAGAGATTACCTTCACAGTGCTTATAACCATCACCAACAAACTTTACACCCTGCACAATTGGGCATTCACAAACTCTCCCTCGAAATGTATCCTATAATGCCATGATTAGATGCCGACCAAATAAAAACACATTATAATGAGCAGAAAGTGGAGAATGAGCAGTTAATAGTACCCGGCATGCTGTAATATTAGCTGCTTTGTCCATCCAGCACCCACCATTGTTGTCTAGACACTCATTGGTTTCTATATCTGTAAACATAAAACAAATAATACACACTGTATTTAAGCCATCATTCATATAATTACCACATGAGATTGAAACCAGTAATGTCACATAAATATGTGAGCAAAATTCCACGTAAAGAAAATATATCATCAGTCAATTTCTTTTTCAGGAAAAACACATCATACGTTTATGATCAAATATACGTTGTAGGGTTATTCAACCTTATTTGAGTATAAACTTATATCATAGGCTCGTAAACATTGATGTTTAATGTACGTTGCATATAATAGAGACTAACATAAAATTCATATGCATGAAATTATCCCTAAGATTAGCTGAAGCACAAATATGATTTATATGAGAAACACAGAGAAACAAGAAGCTAAGGATGCTGACCATCACTCAAACATACGGCTGGCTCGGTGGTTTCTTCAAATCCTGAGCAAATGGCCCTCAGAACCGCCTGTTTTGCAAGCTTACCTGAAAACAATAGGAATAAATTATAATGAATGTCTGGTGAAATGACTCACTGTCCCTTCCCAAACACACACATGATACTTCCGGTTCAGGCTGCATAACATACCTCTATATTGTCTGTTGTTAATGACAAGAGTTGGCAGTATTGTTACATCCCCACGTGAACCTTTGCCGATCTGCAGAATTAGATGATTAACCACCATCAGATGTTGGAAATACAAAATCAACCTCAATATATTGCTTTCACTGCCTTGAGTTGTGTGATGGTAACATGATTTTGTTATAATTCATTGTCTATAGATACCTGTGCTTCTTGCTCAGCCTTGAGGACTGCGTTTTCAACATCTGCTTCTGTGTCACCCACACATTCATCGATTTTCTTCAAATCAACACCTGTGCATGATAAAACAATATCATTTAGCATACGAGGTTTAAACTAGTGCTTAAAACTACTTTCTATTAACATTCTCTAGCTTGTAGTAATTTGTCAGCTTTTGCCATTATTGGAGTAACGGATGCATGAATCATCACATTGACGATCATCATTGTGCAAATGGCAAAAAAAAAAACAGTTTAGTTAGCAAGGATTAGAGTGGCAATTTAAACCCATTTACTTATGAACGAGATCCAGGCCATCTTTATCACTAAAGGGCAAAATAGGTGGAATAGAATATTAGTTTCAAAGGAAACAAGTCAAAAGTTGTCCAAAGTGTATTTACAGCGCATCATATCTCCTAAATCATTTTACTAAAAAATACCAGATTAGTATCAGTATTATATAATTCATACAACCACATTTGCCAATTGTCTATAGAAAAGATCAGAAAATTTCAACAAAGGGTGTTATGATTCAAGTCAACATGCAATAAAATTGCCAGTTTTGGCCTACCTCTGTCCTGGGATTTTTGTAATAAATATGGACAAACTATGGAAACTTAAGTGCAAAAGAACCACTTTTCTTTGCACTCGTGTCAAATATACTCGTTCTTACAAAGTGTACCCTCTCAATTTTCATGAGCTATGGTGTTTCAAAAAGTCAAATGTTTGACATTAGTAATGTTAGCCATAATATAGAATATTTGACAAACTCACCAAGTGACTTAATAACTTCATCTGCACACTCTTTAGTGTACTTTTTATCTTTCATCGGGCATCGGATAGAAAAATCCGTCACATAATCCCACCAAAGCCAAGGTTTCCCACTTTCATTTGCCACTTTATAAAAGCAAGCTTGCCTTAAATTTTGAACCACAACATCCTTCCCATCATACCCTTTACTAAAATCTTGTTCAGGATCCGGAGCACAATATCTTCCATGATTAATACATTGAGATTTGCACTGTTTGCTCAGCGTGAAAGCCTCAGGGCAATACCAAGTGATATAATGTGGTGTAAATTGAGTGTATCCTTTTTTCTCTAGTATTTGAGCTGCCCCTTTAAACTCTTTAACGAAATTGATTTGACTATCACACTTGGTCCCACACTCGTCATTGCTATTGGTCCAAAACTCGTACTCAACACGTTCATCAGGGTGAGGGAGAGCTTCTGTCCAATCGAGTTTTATATTTACCATATCACCCTTCTTTAAAGCTTTCTTTATTTTATCCCCGAGTGACATGCTGATGAGAGCAGAAGGGATGGTTATGTTTTGTACGTAATCTGCATGTGCGTTCTCCTCTTCGGGCATATCCATGGTGATCAACGGTTCGGGCTTGTCATCTGCAACAAGAATAGCTGCAGCTCCAGCTTTTTGAGCATTCCATGCCTTTAGTGTAAAGAAACAATCTGCCATATCAGCAAATTAGTATAGCTAACTTGGTACTACAAGTAAAAGATAGTTGCTTTCTATGTTCCCTTTAGAAAACTAACCCATATATAATGCAAACATATCGACCTCATGAAAATGGAGAAAAAAGCATTACAAATAAGCATTACACCTACAAAGGTTCCGTTTGCATTTATCACTTATGTGAATTTTAAGAGCTTAGCATTATTCTGATTTCCTGATTGTAAAGGCTTACAATGATCAGATTTGGAGAAACGAAGAAGTTGTAAAGAAATTGTTATTTAGATAAATTCACTTTTACATAACAGCCATTATGGAATTTGTCCAAATCGCTCACTCTTGTAAGCCATAAGTGTTCTTTTTTTAAACATTTTGCAGAAACAAAGATCAATTACAATAAAAACAAGCACAATACTTCAGATTAGCAATCACTACTTACATAAGGAGCATAAGGACCATCAAATTGATGCAGTTTTAAATTTCAAGAAGAGTACAAATGTATAATCTATCCAAGAAAGTACTATAAAAGGAATACAAAATGATCACAAATCAAAATTCTAGGTAGTTTAGGCTTCTGATGAGCATACTCAAGCAAACTACAACAAAATTGTTAGGTAACTTGTTCCTTTCCAGTAATTATTTTAACTATAAATATAGTAACAAATTCAATTTAAAGGCACATCCAAACACCAGCTAATACTACCACCAAACTATTTAGGCAGTTTCAGGTCACCTTTTGAGGTTCTTTACAGTTACCATCTTAAGATTGTTCTAAAAATGGTGCCTACTCATACAAGAAACCCTCAAAATAGCAAAACACAAACTGAAAACCCAATTGAGAATATCATCAAATTGAAACTCAAATCAACATGAACTTAAACCCAATTAAGAACATCAATCAAAAGAAGTATTACCTCCACGATCAAGAAGAACAAAAAGGGGAAGACCACCAGCAGGTTCTGATTTCAAAGACGAATCAAAGCTCTGACAAGCTTTCTGATTCGAATTCGGGTACCTAACAACACCGCTTAATGTTCCTCCATATTGAGGAACACCAAAATTACCAATCGCACATTGATACACATCTTTCAAACTATCAGGTGATGTCACCCTCAAGCTGTTCTTCTCTACCACAAATCGACCCAAACACGATCCACACAGAAACAAAACCCAAACACAAGCTATAAACCCTGATTTCCCCACCTTCATAACTACAATTCAACGAAACCCAGATCAGAAACCCAAATCAAAAAAAGGGTTTTCCTTCAAAACCCCGATAACGTGTGCTATGAGATTCCTCAATCACTTTGGATCAAATTGAGCAGTAACCCAGATGAGGGAAGGAATCAATCGAAGGGGGTTTGACTTAAAGATCCTGAAATAGATAAACTTGAGGCGGGTTTTGGAGAGGGTGAAGGTGAAGAAGTGTGTACGTGTTACATTCGATGATACATAGAATACAAACTTTAAGGCTAAATTTAGAACAAGTGTTGCAGAGAGAGAAATTGTAGAGACATAGATGTAAGTTTGAGAGAGAGAGAGTTGAGAGTCGTGCAATGGAAGTATTGTGATCGTAAAGCAGATTAGAGATCTGGAAATTTGGTGCTTGATCAAGTCTTAAGTTGAATTAATTAACCACCAAGTTAATTTAAGACTGAAGATTAGTATGAGCTTGCAGTTAAAATAAAAAATAAAAAACAAGTTAAATTTAAGAGGAAGAAAAGGAAACAAGTGGTGTGTGCCGGTGGGAATTAAGTAGAGTTTTTTTTTTTCAGAGAAAATGTAATTGGTAAAATTATTTATTACAATGGTATAATTAGAAAAATATTTACTAAAATAATGTTTTTTTTTCTAAATTGTTTCATTCTTCAATTTCTCATTAAATATTCTACAAAACATTATAAATTAAATGTTTTCTAAGCCTTTTAAAGATACTTATTAGAAATGTTTTTAAATAGAATATATTTTTAGCTTTAAAATGATTTCAGAAAACGATTTTTATGTAGTGGTATCAGAAAAGAGAAGTTACGAAGATGAATGCAAGTTATTTCATATGCAATAAAATTGAAAATCACATTTAATCGAATATAATACATTTTATTTATAAAATATTTCACATGTAAATTTCTTGTTATACGCAAGATTTTTGGTATATACAGCTATAGATTTAGTATATCAAGACATAAAATGACATAATAAGATTTAATATATCAAAATGTAAATTGAGTACAAATAATATAATAGATTAAAATGTAAACTAATATAAAATTTACTTAAACATTTTGCAACTTCGTTATACACCCTTAACGTACTGTTTCGAGGTTCTTAAGTATATAAAGACCATTCTAATATTTTAGTAGTTAGTTAAAATGCACATATGGTTTGCCTCGCTATTTACCTTTCTTATAGACTCTTTTATAAAAATAATTCTCTCGTCCATTTTTATAATTTCCTTATGAATTTTATTATAAATATAAAAATGTATACAAGACCTTCTCTAAACAATATGAAAAGCATATTTTGAATTTCAAAAACTAAAGACAATTAAAATTTTACTTTTTATAAACAGATTAAAAGTTGTTTTTATAAAACATTTTATAACATTTTAATACAATATATGAACTATAGAACAGTGTAAAATGTTTTATAACCATGTGATTTTCATTTTATTGCACGGTCGAGAAATATCCTGCAATCATTTTCATAACTTTCTTTTTTTTAATACCACTATATTAAAATTCATTTTCCGAAATCATTTTAAAAGAAATCAAAAAGTTAAGCTAAAAAAAGTTATATTTAAAAACATTTCTAGAAATCATCTGTAAAAGACTTAGAAAACATTTAATTAATAAGGTTTTGTAGAATATTTAATGAGTACAGAAGAAAGAAACAAAAAAGTTCAAAAGCACTGATAAATATTTTTTAACTATACCATTTACAAAAAAGTTCAAAAACATCGTTTACACAAGAGAAAAACTCGAATTAAGTATGTGCAGAAAATAGGGCAATTTCATATTTTTCTTCTTTAAATTTATATATTACATATTTTCTAAATCATGGTTAAAATATTATATTTTATGCAATAAAACTTTGTGTTTTGTGAAAATTATATAATTCCTTTTGGTGAAGATGGGATATTATGTAATTCTCCCAGCAAAAATTAAATCCGACAAGGTTTGGTTTCAAATAAAACTGGTTTTTTAACTGAGGAGCGTTGCAGTGACATAATGCGCGTTGTGATAAAGTATAAAATGTATTCAACTCTACTCGTTTCCAACTAATTTATGTCAAAACGTAGAGTAATTCAAATTTATACAGTCTATATTTACACGACTACAAAAAAATTACATCGGAATGCAAACAAACTCAAAACTTGCATAAAAATAAGCATGTGTGATGGCGGTGTATGTGAATGATAAAATATAGACTACAATTGATCCGATTCGTTTGCGAACTAACTATACGTCGAAACGTAAAGTAACTCAATTTTATTTGAGACAAAAGCGTATTATATTTAGCCTCGTTTTCGAATAAGATATAATAACAATAATACACATTGTCACTATTTATCTCAATTTGTTTAGCGAAAAAAGTTAGCTAAACTTTTCTTTTAAATTGAGGTATGGTACTAGATTTGTTAATATTCTACATGTTTCACTAGAGCATTCATAGCTCGTTCTTCACTTTTATGTGAGTCGGTACCTTATATTATACGGGATGGTTGTGAGTGAAAGGGGTATAAAATTATACGGATTGTATCATGTTTCTCCAAATATAATATGGAGAAACACGGTACAACTCTCACAATTTTTTTAATATTTTTAAAACTGGTTGTGAGTGGATAAAAGAGAAAAAAATAATGATAAAAGTATGAAAAAAAGTTATTTAGTTAAAAAAGAAAGAAAAAATAGTAATGTTTAGAGTATTTTTTAAGAAGAAACGAGGGATAAATTGCGAATCCTCTTACATATTAGATATTATTGATTCAATATCATTTAGTAACTACTATTAAATCAAATCCCAGGTTCCACTGTATTTGTTATTTGTTTATTACAAAATATAAATAATAAAACATGGATACAGAATATGAAAAATGATAAATGCACGCTAAATAAGATCAGTCTTGGTATTTGACCGCCGCGCGTTGCGGCGGTATCGTACACGCCATGATAAAGTATAGACTACAGTTGATCAGACTGTTATCGAACTAAATTGACGTGAAAACGTATAATAACTCGGATCTATACCATTGAATGAAATCACATTATATTTGACATGGCACTTTCCAAACAAACTTGTCAAGAAAACGTACATAAAAAGTCACGTGTGGTGGTGACGTATGCGGCGCGATAAAGTATAAATTACAATATCCTTAGCTCATTTCCAAACTGTATTTATATCGACCCGTTTTCGAACAAAATTTACTTCAACAAACTACAAAAAATAAATTTATGGCATAAATTATGCATGTTTATGGCATGAATAGAATGAAGTTTTAAAAAAACGTTTAACCACAGGTGTAGAACCCGGTCCGTTTGATTGAGCTTGAGACCATAGAACCAACAAACCAAAGTTATAATGGTGTTTTTAAATGCGAACTAAAAGCTATTATTAAAATACAAAGTGGGATAGTTTTGTCGGTGGTTGCCACCGACATTGCTAATTGAGTTATAGTAAATATATAAACTATATTAGTTGAGACATAACTGTGATTGAATAGAATAATCGCTATTCACATGTAAAACCTTAGAAAAAATAAGACAATTTTATCCTATGAAATTGTACATCACGCAACAAGTGTTGCAACTTGCACCTTTTGTTATAAGACGATGTTAACATATGAAATTGTATTTTAGGCAACAAGTGTTGCACCTTTTGCTACAATGAAAGTGTATCAAAAAGAATAATTGATATTTAGTATATAAGTAGTGTTAAGGCTCTCGCGTTACGACATGAGAGTAAAATCATGACAGGTAGTACCAATTTCACACCATCGTCAGCGACCATCAACATCGGAACAACTCAACGGAAGTTCACTCGGAGACAACACCAAAAACTATTGTGAAGCGGAATACCCCAAAGGATTAACCATCATGTCATCGAATACAACCGTAAACCAAAATGAAATCATATCGAAAAACCTTGAAAGTTAACCGGAGTAAAAAGCAAATGACGTAATTGACAAAAGTCGCGGGAGCCATGGAGCTGCAAAAGCATAAATGAGAGACTTGTAGGCTTGAAAAGCATAACAAGGCATAACACCACAAAAACAACATACAACAATTATGAGCACAAAAAAACCCAAAAACACAATAATACCTAAATGCATAACCAAGTTGATAATTTGAATATATACAATGCATAA